>JAZHYW010028307.1:0-131284 GCA_037355805.1 Ixodes ricinus | reverse complement strand
ACGAATGAGCTTTTCAGACTCCACCATCGTCTTTCAGGTCTACCTGGGCAAAGTCAGACTCGTGTAGAAAACACATAGAACTTCTTCTTGGAGGCAACGTCGCAGTCCTCATCGTCAGAGCTTCCATGAAAACATCGGGAAAAGGGTCCCTGTTGTTTCATCGACACTTGTTTCAGTGACACTCGTTTTATCGATACATGTTTCATCAACTCTTCATCGAAATTCGTTTCATCGACACTGATCGTTTCCCATCGCCACCACCACCGCGCTGTGCAAGTTTCATCGACATGCAAAGTGCACGATGTAGGAACGATCTCGTCGTGCGTTTATCGCTGGGAAACGCGTTGAACAATCCGACCCGGCCCAGCCCCGCGCATGTACATGCCGCTTCGCAGCAGCGTGTACGGGTGGTCCCGCACGACGCATGTACACGTACCCACTTGCACACTCACAAACCAGCGCACCCCAACCGAAAAAAGAAATGTCGTCGACGAAACAAAGCAAGATATGTCGATGAAACGATCTGGCGATAAAACATCGCAGTGTTGATGAAACAAATTGTTGGGGAGATGTCGTTTGATGAAACCGAGCGCCACCGCACAGCGCCGGTTTCCTGAGCCAGCGTTGCTTCAAGACTATCGCAACTGGCATCATTTTTATAAACCCATTGCCAGACAAAAATGCACCTCTAAACAGAAAAAAACAAAAACGAATTAATTTCACGTCCCTCTGCTGTTGAAGTTCACGACCTGGAATAAGGAATAGGAGCAGCTGGTTCGGTTTCCATCGGGCAAATCTGAAGGAGGTTCTGGACTGGACAAGAAGGACTCGGTATCGGCGATATTGGTGCAAAATTATGACGAGTACAGCGGGCTCGGGCCTTAGAGTTAAGGGTTAATGTGGGGCTCCCCTAAGCCGAGGGGTACGGCAAGTGCACACCGACAGTGGGAAGCGACCACCTCCTATCTGATCTCGTTGCAAGCCTTGCGACCTATTAGCCCATTAGACGGATCCTACGATCCTGCTCCAACGAGTACATCCCCAGGCCTTCCAGGAGGCGACCCACTTGATCAGGGTGCGAGAAGAGACCCCTATCGTGACCAGCTGCACCTATTTAACCTCTGGACCAGCTGACGAGGGCACTTCAGCAGCACCAACGGAAAAAGGATTACGCCTGTTACAAACCACAGTATCACAAAACCGAGAAACATTTCCATTAATTCTAAACCAGTTTTAGAAGCCATCCAAGCACTTCAAAGCGGCCTTTCATTACTTCACAACACTGTCCTCGGCAGCAAGTCTGGCTGCAATCTGTGCATTGTGGTTCTTATCGGTTCCAATAAGGTTCGATTTAATCATCTATATTGCACTAGTCCATGGGGCTCCAAAAATGAGGTCTCTGTGGAAGACCGCTTCACTTCATCACAGCATTCCTGCAAGGCTGACGATATCAAGATGGAGTCGGACTGAACTAGGCCCATTTACTGGCATTAGCATTCCCCGAATCTTAGTCACTCTCACCCACCCTTCATCAATGTTGTAGCAGACTTTCCCTCACGTCAAGCAATCTGTGCTGTCTTTACGATATATTTAAAGCGACTACAATGGCACCTCCGAAATTCAGGAAATCTCAACCGCACCTCGGTGCACAGGGCAGCGTGCTCCTCATCCATCACAAGGTGTTAGCTAAGTCCCGAAGTGCGACCCAAGAGTGATAATGGCCGTCAACTTCAAGGGAGCTTTCAACGTCTTTATTATGCTTCGAAACAGAGCACTGGCAGTGAGAGTTTGCTGTCCACACTGTTGACACAATTAAGTGATTGTGATTCTGAGCCACAGACATTCCGTTTATGCTTCGAAACAGATCACTGGCAGTGAAAGCTCGCTGCCCACAATGGTGACACACATTATTGTGATTCTCAGAGTGGCCGCAAGGCCTGTCCAAACAGGACACTTCAGAAATCGTGAGGCGACACGACTCCGCCAAAAATCGTAGAAGTTGAAGTGTCCAGCAGCCCGGCAGTCCGGAGGTCCCGTTTGGCAGCACCATAGGGCGTAGACTACGGGGGCATCGAGGCTCGTGCCCCCCCTGGTGAGATCCGGGGGGGGGGGGACAGAGGCTCTGCCCCCGGGCCCGGGCCATGATCCTTACTGAGACGCTGTTTACGCGCCATGTAACGAGCTTCTATGCTAGTGGCATGTAAACAAAATAACGCCCACGGCGCCTTTATTGACAAAATACATGGGAAATGGAATCATAGTGTGCTTTTGTTAGCTTCAATCTCCAGTTCTGGCAGAAAGGTAACGCGCAGCAACACCCTCCCCCCCCCTCGGGAAACTTCTCAGCCTGCTCCCTCCGGGGAAAATGGAAAGTCTACGCCGCTGTACAGCACCGAGCAAATATCACGACTTTTCTCCTCGCTTCCTCCACTTTTCGGTAGCCTCGGTGCTCGTCAAACTTGACGTCACATGCCACCTGCCAATGCTATCTATCTGTTCTGCCGAGCCATCGTATCCTTGTTGGTGTTCCAAAATTTACTCGATCTTACTCCAGTGTGAGGGTTTTGTATCTTTGCGTTCGAATGCCTACCCGCGTCCAGCATCGCCTCATGTCTGTGTTTTCACGTGGCACAACCCGCTGGAGAGTAAGCGCCGATCTATTTGGGTAAGATTTAAAACACAGCCCATCCCTTCCCGTTTTCGGAACCTGAAGAGCAGTGGAGGCCTTGAGCAATTGACCGACAGCCAACAGAGCTTGTGAGTGGCTGTCCGGACCCACGTGATGAACATGCTCCAGGCCCCCATGGAGGACACGGGCGAAGCTTGACGGGGGAACTTCTCCCCCCCCTCTCCCCCCGGCAAAAAAGAAAACAGACGGAAGCGGGCGCCGCTCGTTTTATGTCGTAGTCGTATCGCCTCACGATTTTGTAAGTATAAGTATCCTATTTGAACGAGCCCTTGGTCGTGTGAATGGCCACAGATGTCCCGTTTATGCTTCGAAACAGATCACTGGCAGTGAGAGGTCACCGCCCACAGTGGTGGCACACATTACTGTGATTCTCAGAGTGGCCTCGGTCGTGTGAATGGCCCCAGACATCCAGTTCATGCTACGAAACGGAGCACTGGCACTGGTATTTTGCTCTCCACTGTGCTAACACGTTATTGTTATTCCTAGAATGGCCTGTTATGTATGTGACCAAAGACGTCCCGTTTACGTGTATGCTTCGAAACAGGTCCACTGAAACTAAGATTACTCTTGTCAAAACCGAATCGCAGGGGTTTTCAAAAACCGAAACACAGGGATTTGGGGGGGGGGGGGTTCCGTTTTTTATGTTTAACCAACGCCTCCTGGTTTAACAAACGCAGCGAATGCATGGAATATACCTAATTAGTATAGGAAGGTTATCAAACTAAAACCAACAACCATATATGCATTACTTACAAAATTACAATTTATATTTATTTGCAGAGCGAAGGACGCTTTCTTTTCTCCTCTTATTTTATATATTTGCACTACTGCTCCAACGCAGGTCTGTAATAGACGAGGATTTTTTTTTATCTCTTTAGTAACCAGCAATTTTCATTGCCACTACAGCCTTCTTTTTACTTCAACCTTCCGGAGCGAGTAAGGCAGAAGTCTAAAATTCATAATTCGCCTCGGCTAGGTGGCGCAAGCGCCGCCCACTACAAGGTCTGTCTGTAGCCGATATCTATCTATTAGAGCAGAAGGGCGTTTTCAGCGAACTATTTTCTCGACTGCGGCGGTGTTTGAAGCGGGCGCATCGACTACAGGGTCTCCGCTTTAAAAACTAACATAAATCTTCCTTTTCTAGAAAAAAACAACAAAAAAACATACCTTAATTGACTGTTTGGTTGTTTTTTTCTTTATAGTTGTATAGTACTTAAAATCTGATTTTCAATCTACTTACCGCCGGGCTGCCAATTTTATATCATCCAGATTAGATCATTTCCTGCAAGATTGAACTATTTCAGTGCCGTACTAACACTTTCCTCTTATTTCCCTTAGAACTTTGCATCACTGATTGGAACAAAACTACCCGACCATATTGTAATTGAGCGTAATCCCATTTCATTCAAAAACAAGTACATCTAAGCCATGATAGAGTGCAGGCGAGCTGGTAATTAATCGACATCTTGTAAACCCTGAGATGGGGAACGATAAAAAAACGGACGAACACAACAAAATCTCAATTCTCAAGTACATCAATTTGTGTAACTGTGAACATTGATTTGTAAAACTACATCATAACAATAACATGCTAATAAGAAGGGTTTTTTTGTGCGTGTGTGTGTGATTTTACTTGTTGGTGTCTATTTTTTATGTTCAATTACTTTTTGTATTTTATTTCTGAATCACCCTTTTGTAATGCGTCTTCGGATGCCTCTGAAGTAGAATGAAATAAAATAAAATTAATTTAAATGAATGCCTCTGCATCATTTACCCGTTCTTACTGTAGTTCATTTTACCCGGTCCCGCTACTTCGATTATTCCCATTTCATAGAGATTCTTTTTTTTTTTATATACAACTCCCTGTCGGTCAGAGATAGTTGCAACTAGTGCCACTAAATAAGCTACGCTTCAGAGTAAGGACACTTGGCCATATTGTGTCATAAAATCATGGTTGCCATGGCAACCATGATTTTAAGCATCTATAGCCAAGTGTCAGTTATCTGAAGCTTTATCGGAAATCACGGGAAACGCTTTTCCGCCCTCCACAAATGTTTAAACGGTTCGCGACAGAGCAAAGCAATATTACACGAGCTTCCTAACACCGAATTTAATGCTGACGAGGTCGCACTTTTGAATTATGACGATCAGCAGTTGCGTCTGCTCTGCATACGAGCCAAAATGGCGGCGCCCACGAGCAATGTCGGGGAACGGAGTGACGATACTCTAAGCGCCGCTTATTTGGTGGCTCTAGTTACAACAACCAGCTTATCGCTTAAAAAATAAAAATAAGAGCACCTGTCTCAATATATAACTTTCTTGTATTTCACCACAATAATTGTAGGTTATAATAATTTCCCTGCGTTCTAATTTTTTGTAAAATAACTTGGCGTTTACAGCTCTCATGTTAGCTCAGAAAAAAATGAATAGAGCGAAAACCCGCGTTTCTATGACGTAAAAGCTACGCGCGAAGCCTTCAGCTCAGCGCTATAACGCGGCGCACGTCAGCCTGCTGCCGTGACGCCACAGGAGGCGTGTTCTGTTCTTCTCTTCTGGGTGGTGTTGGTATGGCCCACTGATCTCTATTTTAGTACGCTGGATCGCGGATCGGGAGCCCGTCGGTGTCGCCACCGGCGGCCATTGCTTGACACCAGGCAATACATGCAAGTCTACGGGAGAAACGCAAAAAAGTAAGAATATAGAAGCATTTACGCTGTGCTCGGAGGAGAGTATTTTATAGTGTGCTGCGATCTTTATGTCGGGTGTTTGAAGATCGAATCGATATTTGTCAAACGTTCGAACGCCGATTAAAAAAATCAAACGTACCGGAGCACCTACGGCTGAGCTGGCGAGCTTGCTCTCGTAGTGGAGTAAACAAAGGAACTTGCCGTCAATGAGACTGTCCTCGGGGAAGGCCAGAAGTTGATGAATGACAAGGAAGTTCCATTTCGACAGCGGCTTTCCGGGAGTGAGCGAATTCCGCGTAGCAAAGCCTTCGAGCTTGTCGTCTGCTAAACCCAACTCATCGAAACCGCCACCGACTCCGCGGTAACCTGGTAACTCGGGAAGAAACGAGAAAGTTTGTGTTTGTCCGTCCCTTCTCGTTTTCTTCCGCAGCTTAATTATCCATACCAACCGCCGTTCTGTCCTTACTCTGGTACTCCTTCATTGAGCTGCATTACAGCGGAGTCACTCTCGACCACAAAATATTTATTTATAAGAACTGCGAGGGCTGTCAGTTTTATTGTTTGTACGCAAGTTATTTGTCGGGCTTATCGAAAAGCATCCAAAAAGTTTCAGTGCCGACAACAGCTTAGAAACGGGGGAAACGGCACTTTTCCTCGTTCTTCCCATAGACTCCCATGCATTGGCTGGTGTCAATCAATGGCCAGCCGGTGGCAACACTCGGCCCCAGCTGCCGAGGCCGCGGTCCGCGATCCAGCCTACTACAATAGAGATCAGTGGTATGGCCTCATCCAGAGCCATTAATAGGGGACGAGTCTCGACATCTATTGTCCTCGGTGGCTTCTCGCCGTACCTTCACTCCTCCCAGACTCCTCCCAGAGCCTACTCCTCCCTTAGAACTGACGTCAGGCCTTGCAACCGCCGAGCAACGGAAACGCAGGGGAACGCGCGCACTTGTCCACCACTACCGATTCCAGGCCAACGCGCGCGCATGCCGGGCCGCATGGTCTCCTGCGTACAGAATTTTGATAATTAGGAAGCACTAACTGTCCCATGGAGCAAGCCGACGTCATCAGCCGCGCCAAACGCCAGATAAATTCCCTCTCCCAATGGAGCGGGAATTTGAAGCTTTGAAGCTTTGAAGCCGCGCAATAAGCCGAGTCAAACGGCAACAAATTCACCTCTCCAAGTGAAGCAGAAATCCCATCGGCCGAGGCGCGTCAGTTTGAAGAAGAGCCATCTAGCGCTGCGATGCACGCGCCAGAAAGTCGGGATCTCGGAGGCCATGCGCGGCTTTATCTGTCATTGACGCCAAGTGTCAGTGTACGCCCAGCGCAGCTGACGACTGCATCATTTTTAGGGAAGTCAACTGCCAGTTCCGATCAATTGCTATTGGACCACGGTCTTAAGTCTATTATAATCGTGGTGCGATGAGTGGAAATGGAGTCAAGTGCTCAAAACTGTACTTTTACGCGTTACCAAGAAAAAACAGCAGCTACTGAGTATATGTACAAAATCGAGGGATACTCCGGTTTCTCTTAAACACGAGAGTATAAATACCTTGGGGTGACTATTTCTGACATCACTTACTTTGGTCCTCACATATTACAAATGTTTGTTCTTCAGCGTCCCGGAAGTTGGGATTTATAAAACGAAAGTTGACGAAAGCTCCGACCCTCTGTGAAGCTTCGAGGCTTACAACTCACTAGTCAGATCTAAGTTAGAGTATGCTTGTATAGTTTGGGACCCGTTTACTCCGAAAGATATTAAAAGGTTTAGGAAACGGTACAGCGACGTGCTGTTCGTTTTATCTATGGCAAATTCAGTGAGGCTGGACTCCCTTCACAGTTAATGCTGGCTAATCGGAATACAGACTTTACAGGTAAGGCGAAAAATTGCTAGACTAAAATTTCTGTTCTCTCTTCATCAAAGACAACTGCGCTTAAATCCCTCACATGTACATATCTCCTCTTTCACTCGTAGATTAACACGGCATAGACACCAGCCCTCCTTAACTCCCATCTTGCTCGTACTAACACGTTTAAATACAGTTTTTTCCCTCGTACACCACTAACGATTGGAACGCCTTGCCTTTGGACTTCCTTCATTGGCACTAACTTCTCTGAACGTGTTCAGTGCCTGTGCGGGTAAACGTGTGTAATTATTTAGATTTTTGTAAAAAACAAAATAAACTTAAATACCAATGTTACTCCTAAGGTGATTGTATGTATTATTGTGTAACTGTTCCGCTGCATCGCGCTATTGTTTTGCTTAATTAATTTCTCTGGTAATGCTGTTTTCTTTTTTGGTGCTTGTTAGCTTGCGTTATGGTCAGCTGCATTAAGTTTGTTTTATGTTGAACTTTATGTTCTTGGTGCTTTCTTCGACCCCATGCCTGAGTACTGGACTTTGTTTTGCTCCTGACTCGCCTGGTCGTCGTGTTTTCTATTTTTTCTATTTTTTTTTTCTATTTTTTTTCTAAGCTGCTTATTGTATTCCACTCCAACCTGGATCTTCAATGATCTGTTGTATTCTCTAAATAAATAAAATAAACAAGCGACATATGCGGATATCGCGCTCTAGCCACAGTTACGTGAGCTTCACCTGTCATCTTTTCACTTCCAAACTTCATGATGAAGCGGTTCACATTGAACACTCGACACATGGCTGCCGGTCACAGTGCTATGAACATCGCAACTATGCTGACGAAATGTGACTGGGAGATACCCGATGAATCTGCGAGGTTTGTCGTAGCGTATAACGGGCGCAACATTCGTGCTGCAGTTAGGAGACTTCCGTGGACTGAAAGAGCGTGCTTCGCGCATACCTTCAACTGTCAATTAATGACGCGAGATCCCGTTCGCCGGTCATTGATCGCCTGTGCAAGAAAGTGGGGCATATCGTTGGACATTACAAGCACAGTTCATCAGCTTAAAACAGGCTTGAGGAGTGCCAAAAGAAGATGGGAAAGGACACACTACGTCTGTTGCAGGACGAGGGGACGAGATGGAATGGGCCAGTATATTCTACTGTTGTCTCGCCTTCTGGAACTCAAAGAACAGTCACCGTGAAGCTTGCTACCTCGGACTGTGACATTGATGTACTCGGTCATCGGAGTGATAGGATGCTTCTGAATATGTTCAAGCATTGAAGCCACTGTTTGATGCCACTGTTATTTCCAGTGATGAGAAGTATCCGTCTTCATCGTCCCAATTTCTACGATTTTTGGCGTGCTCCACTGTCTAGGTAACCGTGCTTGGGCATCAGAATTTCCCGCAGAACTGATAAGATCCATTAAGGCAAGGTTCACTCGGTATAAGGAGGTAAGGAAGCTGCCTTGCTATGTTCTTGGACCCACGCTCAAGTCCACTATATTCAAAGCTGAAAAATATTATTATGGCTAAAAGCTCTGGAGGCCGGAAGCTGCAACCCAGACAAAAGAGCAAGGCTCAACACCGTCAGCAATGTTTGGCAAGCATTTGACCACTTAGCCAAAGTGCAGTGGAAAGCAAAGTGGTTTCAACTTCAGAATGGGAAGTTGTATAGCGTATACAGGGTAGGCACAGCTAAAGGTGTTATCCTGTGTGAGTGGTGGTGAACTGAACAGAAAAGATATCTCAGTCTGGCGAAGCTTTGCATCAAATACCTGCTCATTCAATTCAAGTGAAAGCTTTTGTTTGTTTTTTTGTGTCTAGAGGTGTAGCTTCCGCTCGAGGAGCGCCTCCTAGCTGACTATGTGCAGCAGCTGATATTTCTGCATATATAGCAACTTGGGATCTTCCCTACAACAAGAATTTTCATTTTTTGTGTTTTTATTCTCGTTAGTGCCTCACTGGTGTTGACAGAATAAACACAAAACGAAAATTTTAGTCGTAGGGAAGATTACAAGTTGTCATGCAGAAAAATCCTGCAGTTCTGCAATTCAAATATAAAAAATCGAAAATTAAAAAAAAAATCAACTGCAGTTCCGAGACGTGAAAATAAAATGCTGTGAATAAATGCCCCTGCCTTCGACTATTCGATTCACGATATTCAGGGCTAACTATCTGAAATATTCGATTCTGAATCTATAATAAGAAAATATTCGTAACACCCCTACTTTATATCTTCCCTTGAAGCAATACATGTACCATACCGTAGGCATATGCCTACGGTAAGGTACATGTATTGCTTCAAGGGAAGATATAAAGTAGGGGTGTTACGAATATTTACTTATTATAGATACAGAATCGAATATTTCAGATAGTTAGCCCTGAATATCGTGAATCGAATAGTCGAAGGCAGGGGCATTTTATTCACAGCATTTTATTTTCACGTCTCGGAACTGCAGTTGATTTTTTTTTTAATTTTCGATTTTTTATATTTGAATTGCAGAACTGCGAAGGATTATTCTGCATGACAGCTTGTAATCTTCCCTACGACTAAAATTGTCGTTTTGTGTTTATTCTGTCAACGCCAGTCGAGGCACTAGCGAGAATAAAAACACAAAAAATGAAAATTCTTGTTGTGGGGAAGATCCCAAGCTGCTATATATGCAGAAATGAGCCAGCTGCTGCACATAGTCAGCTAGGAGGCGCTCCTCGAGCGGAAGCTGCACTCTGTGACACAAAAAAACACAAACAAAAGCTTTCACTTGAGATTGAATGAGCAGGTATTTGATGCAAAGCTTCGCCAGACTGAGATATCTTTTCTGTTCAGTTCACCACCACTCACACAGGATAACACTCTCCCTTTAGCTGTGCCTACCCTGCATACGCTATACAACTTCCCATTCTGAAGCTGAAATCCACTTTGCTTTCCACTGCACTTTGGCTAAGTGGTCAAATGCTTCGCCAAACATTGCTGACGGTGTTGAGCCTTGCTCTTTTGTCTGGGTTGCAGCTTCCGGCCTCCAGAGCTTTTAGCCATAATAATATTTTTCAGCTTTGAATATAGTGGACTGCGCGTGGGTCCTAAGAACATAGCAAGGCATGCTTCCTTACCTCCTTATACCGAGGTGAGACCTTTGCCTTTAATGGATCTTATCAGTTCTGGCGGGAAATTCTGATGCCCAAGCACGGTTACCTGGACAGTGGAGCACGCCAAAAATCGTAGAAATTGGGACGATTGAAGCCGGATGCTTCTCATCACTGGAAATAACAGTGGCGCTCAAACAGTGGACTGAAAATGCTTGAACATATTCGAGAAGCATTCATCCACTCCGATGAACCGAGTACATCAATGTCACAGTCCGAGGTAGCAAGCTTCACGGTGACTGTTCTTTGAGTTCCCAGAAGGCGAGACAACGTTGGAATATACTGGCCCGTTCCATCTCGTCCCCTCGTCCTGCAGCAGACGTAGTGTGTCCTTTCCCATCTTCTTTTGGCACTCCTCAAGCCCGTTTTAAGCTGATGAACTGTGCTTGTAATGTCCAACGATATGCCCCACTTTCTTGCACACGCGATCAATGACCGGCGAACGGGATCTCGCGTCATTAATTGACAGTTGAAGGTATGCGCGAAGCACGCTCTTTCAGTCCACGGAAGTCTCCTAACTGCAGCACGAAGGGTTGCGCCCGTTATACGCTACGACAAACCTCGCAGATTCATCGGGTATCTCCCAGTCACATTTCGTCCAGCATAGGTTGCGATGTTCATAGCACTGTGACCGGCAGCCATGTGTCGAGTGTTCAATGTGAACCGCTTCATCATGAAGTTTGGAAGTGAAAAGATGACGGGTGAAGCTCACGTAATCTGTGGCTAGAGCGCGATATCCGCATATGTCGCTTGTTTATTTTATTTATTTAGAGAATACAACAGATCATTGAAGAGTCCAGGTTGCAGGTGGAATACAATAAGCAGCTTAGAAAAAAAATAGAAAAAAAAAATAGAAAAAATAGAAAACACACGACGACCAGGCGAGTCAGGAGCAAAACAAAGTCCAGTACTCAGGCATGGGGTCGAAGAAAGCACCAAGAACATAAAGTACAACATAAAACAAACTTAATGCAGCTGACCATAACGCAAGCTAACAAGCACCAAAAAAGAAAACAGCATTACCAGAGAAATTAATTAAGCAAAACAATAGCGCGATGCAGCGGAACAGTTACACAATAATACATACAATCACCTTAGGAGTAACATTGGTATTTAAGTTTATTTTGTTTTTTACAAAAATCTAAATAATTACACACGTTTACCCGCACAGGCACTGAACACGTTCAGAGAAGTTAGTGCCAATGAAGGAAGTCCAAAGGCAAGGCGTTCCAATCGTTGATGGTGCGCAGGGAAAAAACTGTATTTAAACGTGTTAGTACGAGCAAGATGGGAGTTAAGGAGGGCAGGTGTCTATGCCGTGTTAATCTACGAGTGAAAGAGGACATATGCAATGTGAGGGATTTAAGCGCAGTTGTCTTTGATGAAGAGAGAACAGAAATTTTAGTCTAGCAATTTTTCGCCTTACCTGTAAAGTCTGTATTCCGATTAGCCAGCATTAACTGTGAAGGGAGTCCAGCCTCACTGAATTTGCCATAGATAAAACGAACAGCACGTCGCTGTACCGTTTCCCAAATCTTTTAATATCTTTCGGAGTAAACGGGTCCCAAACTATACAAGCATACTCTAACTTAGATCTGACTAGTGAGTTGTAAGCCTCGAAGCTTCACAGAGGGTCGGAGCTTTCCTCAACTTTCGTTTTATAAATCCCAACTTCCGGGACGCTGAAGAACAAACATTTGTAATATGTGAGGACCAAAGTAAGTAGTGTCAGAAATAGTCACCCCAAGGTATTTATACTCTCGAGTTTAAGAGAAACCGGAGTATCCCTCGATTTTGTACATATACTCAAGAGCTGCTGTTTTTTCTTGGTAACGCGTAAAAGTACAGTTTTGAGCACTTGATCCCATTTCCACTCATCGCACCACGATTATAATAGACTTAAGACCGTGGTCCAATAGCAATTGATCGGAACTGGCAGTTGACTTCCTCAAAAATGATGCAGTCGTCAGCTGCGCTGGGCGTACACTGACACTTGGCGTCAATGACAGATAAAGCCGCGCATGGCCTCCGAGATCCCGACTTTCTGGCGCGTGCATCGCAGCGCTAGATGGCTCTTCTTCAAGCTGACGCGCCCGGCCGATGGGATTTCTGCTTCACTTGGAGAGGTGAATTTATTTGCCGTTTGACTCGGCTTATTGCGCGGCTTCAAAGCTTCAAAGCTTCAAATTCCCGCTCCATTGGGAGAGGGGAATTTATCTGCGTCGGCGCGGCTGATGACGTCGGCTTGCTCCATGGGACAGGTAGTGCTTCCTAATTATCAAAATTCTGTACGCAGGAGACCATGCGGCCCGGCATGCGCGCGCTTGGCCTGGAATCGGTAATGGTGGACAAGTGCGCGCCGTTCCCCTGCGTTTTCCGTTGCTCGGCGGTTGCAAGGCCTGACGTCAGTTCTATGGGAGGAGTAGGCTCTGGGAGGAGTCTGG
This sequence comes from Ixodes ricinus, assembly GCA_037355805.1. Classification (NCBI taxonomy): domain Eukaryota; kingdom Metazoa; phylum Arthropoda; class Arachnida; order Ixodida; family Ixodidae; genus Ixodes; species Ixodes ricinus. Next base: position 118,451 of record JAZHYW010028307.1, on the reverse strand, counting down.
GAGGAGTGAAGGTACGGCGAGAAGCCACCGAGGACAATGGATGTACCGGACTCGTCCCCTATTAATGGCTCTGGATGAGGCCATACCACTGATCTCTATTGTAGTAGGCTGGATCGCGGACCGCGGCCTCGGCAGCTGGGGCCGAGTGTCGCCACCGGCGGCCATTGATTGACACCAGCCAATGCATGGGAGTCTATGGGAAGAACGAGGAAAAGTGCCGTTTCCCCCGTTTCTAAGCTGTTGTCGGCACTGAAACTTTTTGGATGCTTTTCGATAAGCCCGACAAATAGCTTGCGTACAAACAATAAAACTGACAGCCCTCGCAGTTCTTATAAATAAATATTTTGTGGTCGAGAGTGACTCCGCTGTAATGCAGCTCAATGAAGCGAGAGTTACCTAGAGTTACCGCGGAGTCGGTGGCGGTTTCGATGAGTTGGGTTTAGCAGACGACAAGCTCGAAGGCTTTGCTACGCGGAATTCGCTCACTCCCGGAAAGCCGCTGTCGAAATGGAACTTCCTTGTCATTCATCAACTTCTGGCCTTCCCCGAGGACAGTCTCATTGACGGCAAGTTCCTTTGTTTACTCCACTACGAGAGCAAGCTCGCCAGCTCAGCCGTAGGTGCTCCGGTACGTTTGATTTTTTTAATCGGCGTTCGAACGTTTGACAAATACCGATTCGATCTCCAAACACCCGACATAAAGATCGCAGCACACTATAAAATACTCTCCTCCGAGCACAGCGTAAATGCTTCTATATTCTTACTTTTTTGCGTTTCTCCCGTAGACTTGCATGTATTGCCTGGTGTCAAGCAATGGCCGCCGGTGGCGACACCGACGGGCTCCCGATCCGCGATCCAGCCTACTAAAATAGAGATCAGTGGGCCATACCAACACCACCCAGAAGAGAAGAACAGAACACGCTCTCCTGTGGCGTCACGGCAGCAGGCTGACGTGCGCCGCGTTATAGCGCTGAGCTGAAGGCTTCGCGCGTAGCTTTTACGTCATAGAAACGCGGGTTTTCGCTCTATTCATTTTTTTCTGAGCTAACATGAGAGCTGTAAACGCCAAGTTATTTAAAAAAAATTAGAACGCAGGGAAATTATTATAACCTACAATTATTGTGGTGAAATACAAGAAAGTTATATATTGAGACAGGTGTCTTATTTTTATTTTTTAAGCGATAAGCTGGTTGTTGTAACTAGAGCCACTAAATAAGCGGCGCTTAGAGTATCGTCACTCCGTTCCCCGACATTGCTGTGGGCGCCGCCATTTTGGCTCGTATGCAGAGCAGACGCAACTGCTGATCGTCATAATTCAAAAGTGCGACCTCGTCAGCATTAGATTCGGTGTTAGGAAGCTCGTGTAATATTGCTTTGCTCTGTCGCGAACCGTTTAAACATTTGTGGAGGGCGGAAAAGCGTTTCCCGTGATTTCCGATAAAGCTTCAGATAACTGGCAACCATGATTTTAAGACACATATAGCCAAGTGTCGTTACCTGAAGCGTAGCTTATTTAGTGGCACTAGTTGTAACTATCTCTGACCGACAGGGAGTTGTATATAAAAAAAAGAATCTCTATGAAATGGGAATAATCGAAGTAGCGGGACCGGGTAAAATGAACTACAGTAAGAACGGGTAAATGATGCAGAGGCATTCATTTAAATTAATTTTATTTTATTTCATTCACTTCAGAGGCATCGAAGACGCATTACAAAGGTGATTCAGAAATAAAATACAAAAAGTAATTGAACATAAAAAATAGACACCAACAAGTAAAATCACACACACACGCACAAAAAAACCCTTCTTATTAGCATGTTATTGTTATGATGTAGTTTTACAAATCAATGTTCACAGTTACACAAATTGATGTACTTGAGAATTGAGATTTTGTTGTGTTCGTCCGTTTTTTATCGTTCCCCATCTCAGGGTTTACAAGATGTCGATTAATTACCAGCTCGCCTGCCACTCTATCATGGCTTAGATGTACTTGTTTTTGAATGAAATGGGATTACGCTCAATTACAATATGGTCGGGTAGTTTTGTTCCAATCAGTGATGCAAAGTTCTAAGGGAAATAAGAGGAAAGTGTTAGTACGGCACTGAAATAGTTCAATCTTGCAGGAATGATCTAATCTGGATGATATAAAATTGGCAGCCCGGCAGTAAGTAGATTGAAAATCAGATTTTAAGTACTATACAACTTAGAAGAAAAAAACAACAACCAAACAGTCAATTAAGGTGTGTTTTTTTGTTGTTTTTTTCTAGAAGAGGAAGATTTATGTTAGTTTTTAAAGCGGAGACCCTGTAGTCGATGCGCCCGCTTCAGACACCGCCGCAGTCGAGAAAATAGTTCGCTGAAAACGCCCTTCTGCTCTAATAGATAGATATCGGCTACAGACAGACCTTGTAGTGGGCGGCGCTTGCGCCACCTAGCCGAGGCGAATTATGAATTTTAGACTTCTGCCTTACTCGCTCCGGAAGGTTGAAGTAAAAGAAAGCTGTAGTGGCAATGAAAATTGCTCGTTACTAAAGAGATAAAAAAAAAATCCTCGTCTATTACAGACCTGCGTTGGAGCAGTAGTGCAAATATATAAAATAAGAGGGAGAAAGAAAGCGTCCTTCGCTCTGCAAATAAATATAAATTGTAATTTTGTAAGTAATGCATATATGGTTGTTGGTTTTAGTTTGATAACCTTCCTATACTAATTAGGTATATTCCAGTGCATTCGCTGCGTTTGTTAAACCAGGAGGCGTTGGTTAAACATGGAAAACGGAACCCCCCCCCCCCCAAATCCCTGTGTTTCGGCTTTTGAAAACCCTGCGATTCGGTTTTGACAAGAGTATATCTTAGTTTCAGTGACCTGTTTCGAAGCATACACGTAAACGGGACGTCTTTGGTCACATACATAACAGGCCATTCTAGGAAGCAACAATAACGTGTGCTAGCACAGTGGAGAGCAAAATACCAGTGCCAGTGCTCCGTTTCGTAGCATGAACTGGATGTCTGGGGCCATTCACACGACCGAGGCCACTCTGAGAATCACAGTAATGTGTGCCACCACTGTGGGCGGTGACCTCTCACTGCCAGTGATCTGTTTCGAAGCATAAACGGGACATCTGTGGCCATTCACACGACCAAGGGCTCGTTCAAATAGGATACTTATACTTACAAAATCGTGAGGCGATACGACTACGACATAAAACGAGCGGCGGCGCCGCTTCCGTCTGTTTTCTTTTTTGCCGGGGGGAGAGGGGGGGGAGAAGTTCCCCTGTCAAGCTTCGCCCGTGTCCTCCATGGGGGCCTGGAGCATGTTCATCACGTGGGTCCGGACAGCCACTCACAAGCTCTGTTGGCTGTCGGTCAATTGCTCAAGGCCTCCACTGCTCTTCAGGTTCCGAAAACGGGAAGGGATAGGGCTGTGTTTTAAATCTTACCCAAATAGATCGGCGCTACTCTCCAGCGGGTTGTGCCACGTGAAAACACAGACAGAGCGATGCTGGACGCGGGTAGGCATTCGAACGCAAAGATACAAAACCCTCACACTGGAGTAAGATCGAGTAAATTTTGGAACACCAACAAGGATACGATGGCTCGGCAGAACAGATAGATAGCATTGGCAGGTGGCATGTGACGTCAAGTTTGACGAGCACCGAGGCTACCGAAAAGTGGAGGAAGCGAGGAGAAAAGTCGTGATATTTGCTCGGTGCTGTACAGCGGCGTAGACTTTCCATTTTCCCGGAGGGGCAGGCTGAGAAGTTCCCGGGGGGGGGGGGGGAGGGTGTTGCTGCGCGTTACCTTCTCGCCAGAACTGGAGATTGAAGCTAACGAAAGCACACTATGATTCCATTTCCCATGTATTTTGTCAATAAAGGCACCGTGGGCGTTATTTTGTTTACATCCCACTACTAGAAGCTCGTTACATGGCGCGTAAACAGCGTCTCAGTAAGGATCATGGCCCGGGCCCGGGGCTCTGCCCTCCCCCCGGATCTCACCAGGGGGGGCACGAGCCCCGATGCCCCCCGTAGTCTACGCCTATGGTGCTGCACAAACGGACATCGGGACTGCCGGGCTGCTGGACACTTCAACTTCTACGATTTTTGGCGGAGTCGTGTCGCCTCACGATTTCTGAAGTGTCCTGTTTGGACAGGCCTTGCGGCCACTCTGAGAATCACAATAATGTGTGTCACCATTGTGGGCAGCGAGCTTTCACTGCCAGTGATCTGTTTCGAAGCATAAACGGAATGTCTGTGGCTCAGAATCACAATCACTAATTGTGTCAACAGTGTGGACAGCGAACTCTCACTGCCAGTGCTCTGTTTCGGAAGCATAATAAAGACGTTGAAAGCTCCCTTGAAGTTGACGGCCATTATCACTCTTGGGTCGCACTTCGGGGAGTTGGCTAACACTTGTGATGGATGAGGAGCACGCTGCCCTGTGCACCGAGGTGCGGTTGAAGATTGTCCCTGAATTTCGGAGGTGCCATTGTAGTCGCTTTAAATATATCGTAAAGACAGCACAGATTGCTTGACGTGAGGGAAAGTCTGCTACAACATTGATGAAGGGTGGGTGAGAGGACTAAGATTCGGGGAATGCTAATGCCAGTAAATGGGCCTAGTTCAGTCCGACTCCATCTTGATATCGTCAAGCCTTGCAGGAATGCTGTGATGAAGTGAAGCGGTCTTCCACAGAGACCTCAGTTTTGGAGCCCCATGGACTAGTGCAATATAGATGATTAAATCGAACCTTATTGGAACCGATAAGAACCACTGCACAGATTGCAGCCAGACTTGCTGCCGAGGACAGTGTTGTGAAGTAATGAAAGGCCGTTTTGAAGTGCTTGGATGGCTTCTAAAACTGGTTTAGAATTAATGGAAATGTTTCTCGGTTTTGTGATACTGTGGTTTGCTAACAGGCGTAATCCTTTTTCCCGTTGGTGCTGCTGAAGTGCCCTCGTCAGCTGGTCCAGAGGTTAAATAGGTGCAGCTGGTCACGATTAGGAGTCTCTTCTCTGCACCCTGATCAAGTGGGTCGCCTCCTGGAAGGCCTGGGGATGTACTCGTTGGAGCAGGATCGTAGGATCCGTCTAATGGGCTAATAGGTTCGCAAAGGCTTGCAACGAGATCAGATAAGGAGGTGGTCGCTTCCACTGTCGGTGTGCAATGCCGTACCCCTCGGCTTGGGGAGCCCCACATTAACCCTTAACTCTAAGGCCCGAGCCCGCTGTACCTCGTCATAATTTTGCACCAATATCGCCGATACCGAGTCCTTCTTGTCCAGTCCAGAACCTCTTCAATTTGCCTGATGGAAACGAACCAGCTGCTCCTAATCCATATTCCAGGTCGTGAACTTCAACAGCAGAGGGACGTGAAATTAATTCGTTTTTGTTTTTTTCTGTTTAGAGTGCATTTTGTCTGGCAATGGGTTTATAAAAATGATGCCAGTTGCGATAGTCTTGAAGTAACGCGGCTCGGAAACAGGCTTCTTGTGCGGTGGCACTCGTTTCATCAAACGACATCTCCCCAACAATTTGTTTCATCAACACTGCGATGTTTTATCACAACAGATCGTTTTCATCGACATATCTTGCTTTGTTTCGTCGACGACATTTCTTTTTTCGGTTAGGGTGCGCTGGTTTGTGTAGTGAGCAAGTGGGTACGTGTACATGCACGTGTGCGGAGACCACATCGTACACGCTGCTAGCGAAGCGGCATGTACATGCGTGGAGCTGGGATGGGTTGGATTGTTCAACACGTTTCCCAGCGATAAACGCACGACGAAATGTTCCTACATCGTGCACTCCGCATGATCGATGAAACTTGCCAGCACGTGTGGTAGTGGCGATGAAACGATCAGTGTCGATGAAACGAATTTCGATGAAGAGTTGATGAAACATGTATCGATAAAACGAGTGTCAATGAAACAAGTGTCGATGAAACAACAGGGACCCTTTTCCCGATGTTTCATGGAAGCTCTGACGATGAGGACTGCGACGTTGCCTCCAAGAAGAAGTTCTATGTGTTTTCTGCACGAGTCTGACTTTGCCAAGGTAGACCTGAAAGACGATGGTGGAGTCTGAAAAGCTCATTCGTGGATACGGCCTGGTATAATGCAGAGATAAACATAGGTCAGCAACGTAATTAGGTGGTTCGAACCGAGAAGCAATACTGTTTTCTATTTTCTTGGTTTAATTACCTTTTCTTTTAAGTCTCCTCTATCTAATTTGTTGTTGTCGTTGCATGATTTAAATATTGTCGATTTTATTGTTATAAAGACAAACCGTTATGCCGCTTGCATTCGGATCAAGATCAGGACATCAGGGTATTCGGTAGGTTTTGAATTTTTAATTAAAATAAACATCTCGCATATAGAAAGCCACAATTCATGAATTGAAGAGAAACTGCCCTTGCAATCAATTTTTATTGACGTCACTTTTCAGCTATTAAAATTATTAAACGAATGCTGCAATCGAATAGTGTGGACAAAATTTTCCTTGGAATAGTAGATTGGAAAAGTTGGTGCGTGTTTGCCGGTAATGCCTTAGGCCACGACGTGTGAGTCGAGGTGCACGCAGTCACGTACCCGGTTTCAAAGCCATAAGCATACGACTGACAGGGCCTCTGAGAGCAAGCAGAATGTTCGGAGTTGAGAAAACCAAATCAGCTTCCTCAAATTATCTAAATTTTTTCCAAAAGAAGACATCAGCATCTTAAAAGAATATCCATTAAATGTTTGTAAACATAAGTATCACTGGCTTTATTATTTGTATGCCACATGTATGGAACAGCTGATTATTGCGAACGAGGGTGCATCCGAGGGTACTATCGCAGTCACAGATTATTGCGCAGCTGATTGCGACGCGGAAACTTGACAAGGACGCCACGTTTCACAGATGAATACATACTGCTTTGAAGGCGTCATTTCAGTAGACAGACTATTTATTAACGCCATCAAAGATATGGTCGAAATCGGGTGAGTACACTCACTGTGTTCGCGGTTCACTTATGCCCATCCTACACAGACCCCTACACTTATAAAGACGAGTTTGGTGACCGCTGTATTTTAACGTCGCTCCACGGAAACACTGCGAAGAAAAAGCCGATGCCGTCATTGACTGTTGAGGCGCAACCTGAGGCAGACGAAGCAGACGGCGTCCGACGTATGTACGACGCGCCATTACCCTGCATCGTTTTTTGGGTTGTTGGGATATTTCTACAGCGTGTAGTTGGTCGGCTAGCCATTTAAATTTGCGACGAGTCACTCGCTGTAGATGAGCAATTTAGCCAGTGCGGTACAACCGCTAGCCTAGGGTCTTTAACGTGCACCACGCAGTGGTGATACACGACCGCACGCCGGTACGATGCTCATCCAGATCGAAACGGGCAGGGGTGGGGCTCGAGCCCAGGATCCCTGGTTCTGCAGCGCGAGCTTTCGCTCCACGCGCGTCAGAGCTGGTGTGCGCTTCAGCCCGACTCGACCACCGATCCCCTCCCGCATCAGAACGTTTCGATGGCAATGCTATCGCTGCTATTCTCACGCTGTCGCGCAGAATTTATTGCGAATAAAAGTGGACGCGGTTACGACTTAGCAACGTATGCTCGGGTAAGTCAAAAGCCGAAATAAAGAGCAGAATAATTGCTGTGAGGTGCTGGAGTCGTAAAATTTGCCCGGCAGCCATGTTGAAATATATTCGTCTGCAAGAACAAGATTCTGTTCGCGCAGGTCATGAAGCGTCACGGAAACAATGGGACGCGATTGGTGGAGGAGGAATACAAGATTCCCTTTGAGGGCATTTGCCACTACATTCTTGACTTGTAACCGACTATATAGTTTCGGATGAACTATCCTTGCATATAAATCTGGGTGCTTGGTTCTGGAGATTCGAGCCTCGAGATTAGCTAATTTTAGGTGTGGATTCAAAATTATGCTTGCGCATTCTAATTTTGAGAGAATGAATGTTTTGTACGCAAGCAGTTTTGTTTCAATGGGAGCTAGATATAATGTTCGTCTAATGAAACCAAATGTTTTTAGTGCGATATTTTTTATTTGCTCGATGTGTAATGATAATGTGTCAAATTACACACCCAAATGCTTGTATGATGAGGAATATTCTGAGTGGTTGTGAAAGTAATGAGGTTAGTGTTTAAGTGGAGGGTTTAGTTGCAGGACATTTGTTTGCATTTACGAGTGTTAATGTTCATCTCCCATGGGGAACATCATAATGATATCGTATTTAAATTTTCTTTGAGAATATTGTGATCATTAGGTGTATTAATTTTCCAGTAAACAACACAATCATCAGCGAACAGTCTAATTTTCAATTTAATTGATGATGGTAGGTCATTGATATATATTAGAAACAGTGGAGGCCCGAGGTGCTCTCTTAGGGACACCTGATGCAACAGTAATGGGACCCGAATTTCCAGACAAGTATAAAACAAGATTCTAAAATTGTGATCACGTCGGTTTTCAGCCTTGACAGCAATTGAGGGCCGGTCCAGGCGGCTATGCCGGGAAACAGTGAACATAGTAGAAATGCTTTGCCGGATATAGCGATTTCTGAGGAGTGTATCGTGAATTATCTGCTGAATATTGATGTCAAAAAGGCAGCTGGGCCAGACAACGTTCTTAATGCCTTTTTCAGATGATTGGCGCGGAATGGAGCGCCAAGTACTTAGTTTTGATATTCAGAAAATCTCTGGAGACCTCCACGGTACCCTCCAAATAAAAAATCGCAAAGGTGATCCCAATTTCAATATTTGGTGATTCAAGATTGGTTTTCAATTATAGGCCTATTTCTTTGCTTAGTACGTGCAGTAAGGTGTTGGAGCATCTGGGCCGGCTTGCTAGAACCAGCGTCTCAGCTGAGACTGGGTGAAAGAAAGCACTGCCAAAGCCAGCGCACGAGCTGAGCGGGACTCAAGCTGCGTCTCAAGACGCTCGCCCGCCAACCTTTGCAGTGCTTTCTTCCACCCAGTCTCAGCTCAGACGCTGTTCTAGCAAGCCGGCCCTGGTGTTTACACACATATCGACATATCTTGATAAAAAAAAAATTACTAATTTTCAACATGGTTTGGCCAAAGGGTGTTTACTATTACCCAACTGACAAAAACTGTGCATGAATTTGCATCTGTGATTAATGTAAGAGGGCAAACTGATGTGATTTACTTAGATTTTTTGAAAGCGTTCGATCGCGTATCGCACGAAAAGTTACTGATAAAGCTGTCACCAGTTTTAGATAATCCTGCTATCTTGAAATGGCTTGAAAGTTACTTATCTCTGAGACAGGAGTTTGTTCAAGTTGACACCGCATGCTCCGGTACCACACACGTAACTTCTGGCGTCCCACAGGGATCGGTCCTCGGGCCTTTCTTGTTTTTAATATTCGTGAATGATATTGTTTGTGGAATTCCAGTAAAGATCCGACTGTTTGCGGATGATTGTGTTACTTTTAGAGATCAAAAGTTCTACGGACTGTGAAGTACTAAATTCCTTATTAGAAAAACTGTCTAGATGGTGTGATGACTAGCAAATGTCACTACATTTATTAAAAACTGTATACATGTCACTTACTCGAGGGAAGGAGCCTATCACTTTTAATTACTCGATTGGGAACCGTAGCCTTGAGAAAGTAAGTTCGTATAGATATCTGGGGTTGACAAGAATATCAGATCTCAAATGGAATGTTCATATCAATCAAACCGCTAGCAAAGCAGTGCGTAAGCTGGGCTTCTTGCGTAGGTAAATGAGACATGCCTACTGTGATACAAGACTACTACTATATAAAACACTTGTTCGGCCAATGCTAGACTATGGAAGCATCATTTGGGATCCACATACCTAATCTTGCATTTTAGAACTTGAGAGAATTCAAAGACTAGCAGTGCGCTTTGTGTGTAACATGTACTCCTCAAATGTATCTCCAACCAAACTCTATGATGACGCAGGCCTGGAAACTCTACAGGAAAGAAGGAGAATAAACCGCCTTAAATATATTTACCTTATCGCCAATGACAAGCTTGGAATTGAGAATGATAAATATGTAACTTTTGTTTTGCCCCAGGTCTACCAGCTATACACATAGAAAAAAAAATAAAGCCATATAAATATAAAAATATACATTTAAGTTCTCCTTCTTTCCTAGCACAATAATTGATATGAACAGCGTAGCACCTGACCTTGTAAATGCTACCACATATTCACAATTTTGTTTCTTGTTGTCGCAGCCAGTGCACCCTGCATGAAAATGTTTCGATGTACCACTTTTGTTACGATCGCGCAAGAGATTGACAGTATCAATAAGGAAAGAAGAAGAAGAAGAAGAAGGCAATCATTCTAGCTGAAATATACGGTTGCATTCCTGCTTGAGTTATTCTGTTTACTATGTCTATAATTTCGCTGCAGTTGCTATGGGGCCTTAAGGGAAAGAAGTTAAGAAATAAATAGATAACTTTCGTTTGTAGTAATTAGTATCCACCAGAAGAATGATCTTTTTGCTGTTATTCAGTATGGTCCAGGTGAACTGAGTACTGCCTGAGAAAGCCTTGCCCGCTTGTAGGGTGTGCCGTGTCAGACCAAATCCCATATATGTATAGATGTATGGGATAACGTTGTCTACACCCTTATTCAGGTTTTATTTCTGCACACAAACTTCTATCTCAGGGTGTAGTGAGCGTTACGTTTTAAACACATTGAGCACAGAATTTCTTCCTACCGGGAAAGATTAAGAGTCCCACTAAAAGGAGCATCTTCATATGACACCAACGTCTAAGCACCGATCGGCACCTACATGGAGATAGCCTATTCGCACGCTTTGCAGAGTCACGTGTGCGGAAATAGTAACGCCCCAATACACACACCATAGATCCGTGCACACCACACCCTGAACTGCGTCCTTTCCGTACTGTGTACAACAACATATGAATCTGTCTTGGGGGCTTGACATTTAACTTCTCCTCACATCATCCGAACGAGGGCAGCTCACCGAACACCAGTCATTGTGCGGAGGCGACTATAGTAAAACGCACACAGGTACCCCGCTTTTCCCCCCGGTCATGTTTGTGGACAGCGGTGCTGAGGGTTTGTCTCGAACGCCACCCCCTTTGACCCTTTGGGGCACTAAGATCTCTTATTAGGAACAACGCAGCGCACGCCCTACGCTACCCTCTTAACCCTTCTCCCCCCCCCCCCTTCCTCGCCTTTCCTCTCCCAGGTCTAAATCTCCCCCATCAGTTCCTTTCGTACCAGGAGCTCAGATTCGGAGCACAGCGTGCACTTCTATTTACCGTGCTTTCGAACCCCCCCCCTCCCCTCCCCCCAGACACCTCCTTCCTTTTGCTTTGTTCAGTCTCCTTCTAAAGTTCCTTGTCACCCCCGCGCTCGACCACTCCAACGTTATACCTGGCTGCAGTCCGCCGACTTGAGCGATCCGTGGCTTTTAGAACCTTCTTTCATTGCAAACTTTCGCAAACCAAGTAGTAGTACCACGCCAAAGGGCGAAGCAGACAGACCCTACGGAGCGGCCGAAAGGGGCAGTAGAAAACGCACGTGGAAAACTTTTTATCTTATTTTTAGGAGCAGGGGGTCAGACACGAGCAGTGGACCACGTCTTTCTTTTGGGGGGTTTCTTTTCGCTTGTCTCGAACGGACGGGCGCCCGCCCGGTCTACGCTTCGCGCGGTCTTGCGAGGTTTCGCCAGGTGCTCTTTTGGAAGCTGAAGGAGGGAGGTGGAAAAAAAGGTGCGAGGGTAAAGAGAAGAAGAGGCGCGCATGCGACTTGTCATGCGTGCGCGAGTCCCACTGACAGGGGACCACTACGTGCGCTCGCGTCAAAATCCTTTCATTTCTTTTCTTTTTTTTCTTTTTAGGGAGCACGCCTGCTTACAGCACGGGGACTAGTTGGTACCCATGGCTCTCGTATGTGTACGGTCAGCGTGCTTATTGTCGGAGTTCACCAGTCGGAACGTGAAAACGAACATCCACAAAAGGGTCGGTCTTTTTAACGGCCTCTAAAAAAACGCCGAACTAGATGCCCACTTTTCTTGTAAAAAATAAATAAATAACATAAAATAAAAAAGGGGAGGAGGCAAGGCGAACTGGCTTGTCCCTTCAGTCCCACCGTACATCCCCAGAGCGGCCTATACAAGAAGAAGGAGGTACGTTGGACTCGAAGGAAGATAAATTCCCAATAAACAAGTGGAACATAATGCGAATCATGCATTTTCAGGAGCGCGAAGCAGTGTATTTAAGAAAAAAAAGGCATACATGCTGTGGTGATCAGAAGATCATTCAGAGCGGAGCACCAAACAGACCGTGAAAGGGGTCGTTCACGGAGAGGACAACAAACCAACCAGCCTAGAATCTTAACAAGTGTCCAGGTTTTTCTTAAACGAAGCTTGAAAAATGCGAGTATGACGAGCGCGTCGCATTTCTGCTAACGAAAGCAAGGGGTGACCCCATAGGACAGAAGAGACCAGAGACATGGCATTGGTCACGACTAGACCTGAACTCCTTGACGTGCGTAGCAGCAACGGCGCGACCTCAAGGCAGGAACTCCAGGGAAGTCCGGAAGACGGGAAGGAGGACAAGAGGAGAGTCAGTCCCCTTAGGGGGTCGTGTTTCATTTGCTCGAAATTGTACACTTCTCCCGATTTCGGTCATCCGCGGGGGTGAGCCTTTGTTCACTTCGTTTTCGTTCCCCTTCTGACGATGGTCGTTGTTGTTCGTTTGGCGGGCGTTTGTTGTCTCGTCGTCGTTCTTCGACAGTGGCTCTTGAGAGGCAGCCTTTGGGACGTCAGTCAGTCATCCGACGACGGACAACTTCTCGGACAACTCTTGCCGGGGCTTTTGACGTGATATGACGTTTCGTCTCTTGGTCGATGCCCTCTTTCCAACAATCGAGGCAAGGAACCTCACACTAACAACTGTGAAGAGCTGGAAAAGAAGAGAATAACGAAAGTTATTGGAAAAGCGGAATGCGGGAGAAGGAAGAAGGGTGGCGGATAGACGATACAGTTTTAGCAACATCGTATCGAGTATACAACAAAACCTTGAAACTCTTTATCCGAAGAAACAGCGCTTTTCGAATGGAGTCGTCCGCTTCTCTTTAAGAATAGCTTAAGCAAGAAACGACATCTTTTTCTTGTTTATATTTTTACTATATTTACGTACGCGCGTTTATGCGCGCCTGCCGCTCATGGTCTCTTTTTTTTTTTTTTGTAATCCTGGATGCTTCTTCCTTTTCCCTACCTCCTGGTTGAGAAACACTTTTTCCTCCCAAACATCGTCGGCAACGTTCAAAAGGCGGTGCATTGACCGGGTGAATTTACAGAAAAGCGGTCCTTTTGGAGTCAAAATATGATGGACGGCGGGCGGCTATGACGGCCAGTCGCATATTAATAACTCTCGCCTCCCCTCCTTTTCTCGCCCTCTCCTTTTTTGTTGTGAGGCCCACTCGCCGGTACATGTCCCCAAGAGGGCAAGTACCCTCAGAGCACCTTGCACGTCTTTGGTCCTAGTGACACATCGCTTGCTAGGGTAGATGGATGGGCAGTGGCCTCTCCCGAAGACGTCTGTACCAGGACTCCAAGGCGCCTTGTCGTCAGCTCAGCTTCTTTCATTTGACGTGGCGGCATCTCTCGAGTCATGGGCTAATGATTTGCGCAGGCGCGGATAACGTTGCGCAGGGACTGAGCGTGACGTTGACGTCTCAATGCGGCTTGTCGATCACGGATTACAACGAAGGGGATCGAAGCCGCTTTGTCTTGTGGAGGATTAAGTCTCGTTTCGGAGGTTATGAAGAATTCGAGTGTTGCAGGTTGACATCGCCCGCCTTCTATGGGGCTGTTTGTATAGCGTATAGTTGTTGAAAATAAGGTATTAAAAAGGGGAGGGGGCTGGAGAAAAGTATTTTCTGGTAAAGATGATGTAATAGTTGCTATCCAGATTGTAGTGACACGCAACAGATCGCTGGCGTATGGTTTGATTGATCGCGTAGACGGCCGAATAATGTCAAAACTTTCTCCACTTCTATCTCTTCTTTTCTGTTTCTTTGTTAAAGAAAGTGAAATCTTTTTTCGAGCTTCCCTCATAATGTAAATGCAAAAGCAGCTCAGTGTTAGTCAGTGCTTTTAATATCACAATATTTCTAAGCAAAAATAGGGAGTATAACCTGAAGCCAATGATATATAAAGCTGAGGGAAGCGGATGAACTTTGATTTTGCTTTCGGGCACAGTAGTACATGGCCAAACTCGGGCACCTTCGATCTTGGGTCTTTAAAAATATAGTTAGGGCAAATATAAAACAAAATTATTCTGGTAGCTGGGATTGAAAAGGCCCGGGGGGGGGGGGAGGGTTGTTGTATTGCAAGGGAAATTGGGCTTAACGGGCCTATGACGACTATGATCCTCCAGGCAGCAGAAAGGAAACAAAACTTAAACTTAATTTAAAAAATCGGGAAGGGAGGCAGCGTTTGTGACATTAGCTTTAAGTGATGTTTTTATTATGTTCGTCACCACAAAATGACGGCGTGCTCGTTCAGTAACTTTCTTGCGCATCAGGATGTCGCACATTCACAGGATGCCCGACGCGTAGACAGGAAGCGGCTGCAGCGTCGGGCTTGTATCGCTCGGCAGGTCGTTCCTCGTGGAACGGGAACTGCGAAGGGTAGGGTGGCTGTGCCTATGACTATAGTGATCTGCATGAAAGTGAAACGTCGTAATCCATGCATGCCCTGAGTTGCAGCAGATTCTGCATTATTGAATAAAAACATAATCTGATTTAAATAACTTGTTAGTTCTTGTTTTTTTCTGAAGCCCCATAACCGTTTTTTTTTCTGTGATCTGTAGCAAAATTCCGGGGCCGTTTTTATTTATATTTTTTGTTTAATATAAACCGCGTGTGTAAAGCTAAGTAAGGTAGGTATATGGATTTTCCTTGCTAAGTGGTCCCACTTCAGCGTATTGTGCCCTGCTGCAGCCTACTGAAAAATCCCTGTACACGAGTTCAGTCCAGAATTTTCGAAAGCAAACTTGGTTAGATATTTTATTTATTGCCATGGATGGAAGGAAGTGTTTTGAATGGGTTTGACGTGCGGTCGTCAGGCAAGGTTAATGGTACTTCAATTACATAGGAAATTATTCCTTTACTATAATGTTGCCGTATCCTTTAAGGACACCAACAGTAATTTAATTCATGGTTCCACAAAACCTGCTCCTCGAATTTGAGAATGCTTGGGAATATATATTTTGTTTTGTCCAGTTTTTTTTAAAGTAGTATTTTGAAGAACTCTAAGAATAATAGTGTAAAAGTGCAGGAATTTTACCCTGCTTGATCTGAACACCTGAAAGACTGTTACTGTAACGCAGAAGTGCAATTATGAAGTGGGAGGCATTTCGTGTTTTATAACGTGAGTGCACACGCTGTCTTCAAGGCTACAATCATGCACGCGCTTCATGAGGGCGAGTCGCCATCGAAACTATACATTGATTTGCTAATAATTTTATTTATAATTCCTTAATGGAGCAAACAAGGACATTACATTAAGGGGCAGGAAAGTGATATTTAAAACGTAGAGAACAATACATGAAATGTTTTTCTTTCGAGCCAAGTGGCTATTAGCGCCAGAGAACCCGACGTTAGCTAAGTGTGGGAATATACGGCATTTCTATAGAGATCGGAATCAATGGAAAAGAAAGAAAGAAAATAAATTAAGAAGGAAAGAAAGAAGGAAAGGAAGAGGTCAAAACATGAATGAAAAAAAATTAAAATGTCGCAAAAATAGAGTGAACGAACATTTTGTTTATTTCGAAATTGAGCCTGTTTTATTAATTTCTAACGCTCTTTTCGAACACATAATACTATCGACACTTCTGAAAACATATCGTGGGGGTAAAGGTGGGAGCACAGAAAGTGAAAGTTCTCGCTGCAGAACCCACGGATAGCTTCCAGGTTCAATCCCCCTGTAATCATCTCCAGCGGAAACGCCAGATGCCCATTATGGCTGACAAACTTCCTGCTGTTTAAACATACACACAACCCGATTACTTTTAAACATACCTGATGCAACTTTCATAAAGTTGAATACGATATAATAGATAATTAATCATTCGTTTCGGTGTTGTTTTAACAGTCTTACAGCCGTCCGACCTGCGGTTCGTAAAAGAACCCGACACCACAGTAATAATAATAAAAAAGGGGGGGTGGGGTACTTTTAAGTCCTCATGTGCGTACATACTCGCACAAGCATAATAACACTCACAATGCACGCACGCGCAAGGTTCCCTACTTCGAGCGGATATGTGATGTCCTCGGAACGCGGTCTCGTGTAACCGAACGCCGCGCATTGTCCCACTTACATAACTTACGTGGAATACGTAATCTCGCGTCTACCTGCTTCTCGTCTCTGTGTTTGTGTCCAAAAATGGAGGTAGTCGAGCAACGAGAGCCGAGAATACACGCGATCAACATAAAGAAAAAGGAAAAAAAACATTCAAACGGGAAGGGTCTTTTCTTGAAAATGGTCTTTTTGGTTCGAGGCAAAAAGCGTGCATCAAAACGCTACCACTCCGTAAAGACGGACGCACTCCACGGGAGGTTCGAATAACGTGGGGACCCATATTGTTCCCTGTGGTCCGGACGGGCCTCGAAGACTCGGCGCCTCTGAAAAAGACGGTTCACCGCATGCCCTTTCTCTTCTCTTTCATTTCTTTTATTGTACGTGAAAAGACGGAGGCATCTTTGAACCGGCTAGTCTTTTAACAGGACTTCATTTTTTTTTAAATACGTATAACAGTCTGTCTGCATTTCTAAGAGAGGATGTGCAATAAGATATTTCAATAAGCCTGCTTTGCCCCTTAAGTGACCTCAAAACCTTATATATTTTTTTTTTCGTTTTCTTTCATGAAGCGCAGCTTTAAGGCAAGAAAAAATATTTATGCGGAGTTTGGTTGAGGTTTATGGAATACTTCTTTGGACAACCGTAAGATTATATAAGAACGAACTTGGAGAAACACAATTCAAGGGGCTTTCCGCAGGAACGTTGTCGCTTCGTTGCACAAATCTTTTTTACTGGAGCGCCTATACTAGAGAAAATTTGGATTTTTGTTTCCATGCTTCTTCCTGTTAAGTGCGCGGTCTGTGGCGGCTTGCTTTCGGAAATGGGGCGCTGAGCGCACCGCGCATGAATAAAGCCGGTCTTTATCACAAAGGTATGTTATGTACGCTCGTGTTTTAAGTTACGTCTAATCCGCTAGAGGATTATAAAGATCCGCTAATTGGAAATTTAATCTCCAACAATCGAGAGTTTTCATCTGGGTCGTGCGGGTCTCAGGGATTTAAAGTTTTCCCCAAACTTCGTGCGAAAATTGATGCGCTATGTATAGCATCAAATTATTACTGATGCACGAGAGTTAAGACTACGATGCTATAGACTACAAAATAAACAAGCTATGTTGTCACTGCTCAACAACCAATTCGCATTTCAAAGGCGTTATGCAATTTCAAAAATTGTATGTTCAACAATATTCAGTGTTCATCAAAGTATACTACGTAATATATTCCAATATCTGCAATGAAAAGCTGTCTTCTTGAATTATATCCGAATGCTGTAATAAACCTAAAAGTATTTCGTCCGTCTGGAAGGCACCTGACTTTGGCCCACGGTATTGCAGCCTTTTTCCGTCAACGTCAATTTGTTACTCTACCAGTCTTGTAAAGTACCTTGACATGCAAGTTACTTCAAATCAGTGACTATGTTCTTGTGGTTACCTCAGTTACAATGTGTTTTTTGTGATTTTTTCTGCAGGTATTTTTTTCGTATCTCATGGAAAATGAAAGCAGACTCACACCTGCACAGGTTGATCATAATTTCATAAGTGATGAAATCATAGCAATACATGGCCGTCCTGATAATGCCGCGTGCATGGTCGAGAAGGAACGCTTCTCTGTTTATCTAGAAGATTCGGCCTAGAATGTCACTGGCGGCCATAGGTGCTGTGCTCGACTGCTGAGTGCGTGCTGACGTCGAGCATCCGTAGTTCTTTTGCAAAGTGCATTCCGCACCATCAAGATTGAAGGTCTTAGCAGCCTACTAATGTGAGCTCGTTCTGAGCATGCGCTCTTAACATCGCCCTCAAATATGGCGTCCAGTAAATACCGCCTATACTCTGTTCTCCCTTAAACTGAGACTCCAGCCAAAGCTAAAAGTGCAAGCTAGGTCGCGCACCTGTCTTTGAGACGTGCATTTCTAGTGCGAGTGCTCTCTCTTCAGAATAACATTTCAAAGCAGCGGTCTTGACTTCTCGTGCTTGTGGCATTGGCTACAGTTTCAGCTTAAGGGTGAACGGAATATTCGCGACTCCAGCGAACTTTAAGGGACGCGCTGGTCAGGTAAAATGGCGGACGAAAGGAAGTCCTTTTCGTCGTTCAGCACGTGGACCACCATAAATTTCTTGCACCGCAGCGTTAATCCGGCGTTATATATGAAAACAAAAGCAATATTTCGACGATAAAAACCTTCTTCTATATGTCAGTGCGTAGCAGTGACACGGCGGAAGCATAAAATAAAGTACTGGAAGCGATGTTTGTTTCTACGCTGCCTACGAGAACCAAGCTGCGATACCAGACGACAGAGTCGAAACGACCTCCTCTCCTGAGCTTCTCGGCGTTGCAGCTACGCGGCGTCGATTTCACTGGAGTCGCCAATAGGCAAAGTTCGTGTATGTTACAAAATATTGCAGCGTGCATGATCGAGAAGCAACGCTTGTCCGTTCATTTCTAGAAGATTCGGCCTAGGGTGTTCATGAGTGAGCTAGGGCTAGACAGACTAGGCAAGGTCATTCTGGCCTCCTGGTCTTTCACGCCTGGGATAAAAGTGTATATATACTCGAATCTTCTAGAATGAACGGAGAAGCGTTGCTTCTCGATCATGCACGCTGCAATATTTTTTTCTTTTATGCCAACCGCAATGGAAAGGGACAATAAAAATGCCTTTGATATCTGATGTTTGGAATAAAGCGTGCTTTTTAGGGTTCAGTTTGAGATCACGTGAATGGACCCCATAAAATCTGAGTCGATGGCATTGCTAAAAAAATTATATGTATAAGGAGTGCTTCAATTGGATTGTGTCTTTTTTCTTTCCGCCTGTAAAGCTGTCAAATATTCTTCCCAAAAAGCTCGCAAGTTTTGCTAGGCTTATTATATTTATAAAAAAAGGCTAAGGAATGTATTGAAGTTTTTCCTGTATTTCTTTCCAATTAAATTATATATAAGATGCAACCCACGTAATAATTATTTATAAGCCGTTCTTTAAACAAAAATACTTCGTTAAATGAAGAAAGGTTACCTTTTAAGTAACTGCATCTGTAGATTGCACGTAGAACGGTATATTGTGTTATGGATTGCTCTAACTTAGTGGTTCTTAATCATTGCTGTTTCGCGGACCCCGTGTGGATCGGTGGAGAAGACGCAAGACCACGTTAGTGATGAGGGGAAGGGAAATGTATAGGTTAAATATGATAATGATTCAGTGAATGGATATAACGAAGAGAAGTAGACTTGTACTGTTGACAGATACAAGTGAAAACTCACCGGAAAATTGGAACGTTTCTTCTCAGTCTGAGAAAATACAACTTTATTCTCGGGCTTAAGTGATGAGGCTTGGTTTCGCAGACCCCTGAAATGCCTTCGCGGACCCCAAAGGGTCTGCGGATCCCCATTCGAGAACCACTGCTCTAATGCAAGCTATACATTCTCGGGAAGACTTTTGCACTCATTCATTCTACCGAGACTGTCACGCAAAGTATTTGTTATTTATTCTATCTTAGCTTTTTGCACTTGTTAATACTTTGTTGATTTGAAAATCTGAGGGCACGATAGGTAATATTTTAATCAACATATAGATGCGTACCCTAAAGGTTATGACGACTTCTGTTCCCCCAGCTTGGTAGCGCTATAAAGAAAATATTCATCGGTCCATGACTACATTTTTAAGCCTACAGCAGGGTATCTGCCTTGAGTTGATCTTGTAATGCGTAATCCCTCGCACAAAAATATTAAATAAAAAATGATGGTGTTTTTTTATATTTGAGAGTGTTCACCATCGTATTCTTTGGTCGCTGGTTTGTTTCGTGATTCAAAAGCACAAAATAAATTACTAACGAGGTTAATTTTACGTGACTGTGAATAATGTTTTCAAAATATGTTACCTATGTGTGATTGAGCATTGCAAGGATCGGAATAATTTACAAAACAAAAACAAACAAAAAAAAACTGCCAAAATTTAAAAATAATTTTTTTTTTTAAATTTTGTATGGTGGCACGGAAGTTTTTATCATTGTTCAACAACACCAGGCGTGCATAGGTTCCCTAACGATGAGTTTTAGTGTGTTTTTTTGTGTGGGAAACTAGTATTTGTAGTAACATACGATTACCTCACAAATTACCGTCACATTCATAAGAGTGATTGCATTATTTTGTCTCACTTAAGGCTTGCTCACATATTTGCATTTGAGTGTGACCAAGTGTGCTGCAACCGCTTAGGACTGCCTACGACGAGCGACTACGCTGACGACATCTTTCGAGCTATAACAATGCTCTAAAGTAGTTCTTGTCTAGTACAAGTTACGCTATTTATTTTGCCATAAATTGACGTATGATCTGTATGTTTATGAAATACATCTCCAGGTAAGTGTGAAGTACGAATCAACAACCAAGCAACTATAATGAAATGCCAATACCAGAAATGTAACACTGTTGTACCGTAGTTTAAACATAAAGATGTTGCCCTTCAGCAGCCGTAAATAGGCAGGCATCCGCGGTGTATTACTTAGGAAAGTCTATCCTGTTCAATAATTCTGTTGCTCTGATTGTATTATTTTGACTATAGGT
This sequence comes from Ixodes ricinus, assembly GCA_037355805.1. NCBI lineage: Eukaryota > Metazoa > Arthropoda > Arachnida > Ixodida > Ixodidae > Ixodes > Ixodes ricinus. Next base: position 97,565 of record JAZHYW010028307.1, on the reverse strand, counting down.
AACACCGATCCGAGTTTCAGCCGTGCACATCGAAACCTTCGAGGATGCCAAAGCACACGCTTCGGTTACGTCTGACAGCTGACAGCCGCGGCCGCACGACTGTTTTGTGCTGGTCACGTTTTCTCAAGCCCGGCGTCGTTCACGGCGCGCACACTGACACACACTCGGGCCAGTAACTGTCATATCGGAAAAATACGATTTTAGGGCCATCCGATGCCGGCCCATACATCGGCACCTCGAAGGTCGAGCGAATTCACGCGCTCGTCAAAGAACCGTCTCCGTCGCGCGCGCAACATTCTAATTTATTATATTTGATGAGGGATTAGGGCGACAGCATCAGGGCGCCGGGCTTCCGGGAGCACCCGCTTCGATTTTCTTCGGCGTGCCGGACCCAACAGTCGTAAATGTTTATCGCCCGTAAAAGAGTTGGAACCCCGATCCAAATAAAAAAAAGGCTCGAAAGAATAAACGAATACAGCTCGGTGAACGGAGGGCCTCCTGTATAGCCGGCATGACGTCTCAAGGCCGTGAGTAATCGCGTAAGGTACGATTGCGTGCAGAAATGACGTCAAACAAACTCTCAGCCGCGTGTCCGCATGCAGGGCCACCCGGTGTCGTCTGCTACGCGGGGGCACTAAAGTGTCGTCTGCTGAGGGACGCGCACCGCCATGTTGCGTCCCGGGGTCCGTATACAATGACGCTTGATTTCGAGGCATAGAAGGAGCCTCCCCGCTCTCTGTTTACGGCTCTCTAGCGTATTTAGGTGCTAGCCAGCGAATCATTAAAGCCGTTTATTAATACGAGATCGCTACTCGTAAAACGCGCAGACGTGTATACGACGCGCACCTCCGCGGGCACATAGACGCGATGATGGCCCGCTACTCTGGGTGCCCATAAAGTTTACACCTCGTGGGGGGAGGGGGGGGGGGGAGTAAGAAACAAAAATTGAAACCACATTTTTCGTAAAGGTATACGCGCGGCGCAACACTGTTGGCCTCGCTAAGCCTCGTCATGACCTATCCCACGCACCCTATATAGGCCGTGACGGGAGGGTTTGAGGACCCATATCTCCCTCGCGGGCCGAACGGGAATCGTTCATACTCTTTGGTCCACCGCTGTGCGTGAGTTTTATGCGTGGAAAATGCTAATTCGGTGACGGAAGGAACCGCCATTGACGACAGTCCTCACTCCCCCCTCTTTTCGAGCCGCGGTGGTGGTTGCCAGCCGAAAACGCCGTTCGATGCCACTTTGAGAGGTGCCTTTTAAAGTTTGACCCTGTCCCTTTCTTCTTTTTATGTAGGAAGGAGCAGGAGGTGCAAACAATAAGAAGGGGTGACTAAAAAGTAAACAGCGAAGGTTGGACTTTAGCAGAAGATCGAGGTAGACCGCCGTAAAAAAGATGCGTCGCGTAGAGAGAAAGGACGACGCGAAGAATGGCCCGTTTATTAAGCTATAAATCGAAAACTTGGCGAGAGCGGTCTCTTTTTCTTTTTTTCCACGAAAGGGGAGTAAGTCTTTTTTCTTACAGAGATATCGATGGAAGCGCCGGAAACTTGCCAACTTTCGAAAGGCATACGTTGGGTAACGGGGAAGAGGCAGGTCCTCGGTTGCGGGAGGGGCAGGGGAATGGCAACATCATAAAACGCACAGCTGGAACGGCCGCCACCGCCTCTTGGAATATGCACTCTGATGGATTCACTTCAGCGGCGTCGTAAAATTAACAAGTCTTAGAAGCTGCGACCATTGTTAATAAAAAGACGACCGTTTCGTAAAACGTATAGTGGCGCTTTTATGAGCGCGCGCCTATAGTTCGCGTCATAGTTCATTCGGGCGGGTGTCCCACTGTCCTTCGCGGAGTCGTTTCATGACCTCAAGGAGAGGGCCGTTGTGACTCCTGCTAGAAATACATTTTGAAAAGAAAAAGAAAGTCTCCTCTATACTTTTACGACAGAAGTGTTTTTTTTTCGCACGTTTTGGAAATTGAATAAGCGTGCCGGCTTTTCTCGGGGATTGTGTGTGCGAGACTGTCCGTGGCCGTGTCCAAGCGCGTACGAAGTCGGGTTCTTGAGAAAGACTCCTGCCGAATGACTCTGTCCTTTTTACGTGGCTCTTGGGCAAGGGAGTGCGCGACGAAGGTACGCCCTTCCGCCCCGCTGAGCGCTGCTCCACTCCACCCCACTTCCACAGGTGGACACAGCACATACACTTGGCGTTAGAGCTTGCTTCGAGTGCGCATCGAATCAATCGTGAAGCACATGCATTGAAAGATCGATGTTTTTGTATCGTTCGTTTTATTAAGGCGATAGCCTTATTTTTCCCATTGAGCAAAAAAAAGCCTCGTATATGAAGATAAAAAAAAAAAACGAGTGAGCGGCACGCGCCGCTCAATCGTATGCTCAAGGACGACGCTGTTCTTGGAGTCATTCTTGAGGTCATCCTAGAGGTCGTCCTAGACTTCTAAGACGACTTTATTTGTCCCATCACGCGAAAAAGCGGCGTCGTTGTGCTCGAAAGATGGACATAAAAATAGGTCATCGAGCACGCGCCGCTCACGCTCAAGTGCAGGAGCGTGATGTCACCGCCGGAGTACCGTGTGCCAAAAGAGCTCTTAGGACTTCATCTGTGCTCGTTGTGTTCTTCATGCGATGGACTGTGAGGCAACCGCGTATAAATCTACGGCCTCGACATTGGAAGCAGCGTCTACATCTACGGCAGCTTTCGCGGGTAAACGTGGCCGCCCACGCAAATACGCCGCAGCCTCCTTAAGTGTCCTCCTATAGGCGTCGTTTTTGACATGGTCCTAGACGTTGTCCTCTAAGCGTCGTCCTCGACGTCGTTCTTGAAGTCGTCCTGGACGTCCTTTCTGACGTCGCCCTCTAGGACGTCATCCTCGACGTCGTCCTAGACGTCGTCTATGAGGTCGTCCGAGAGATCGTCCTTGGTGTCCTCCTGAGACGCCGTCCTCGACGTCGTCCTTGAGGTCGCCCGAGATGCCGTACTTGGTGTCGATCTCCAGGACGCCGTCCTCGACGTCCTGCTATGCGTTGTCCTAAACTTTACTACGTGTAGAAACATTACTCGCAAATATTTCTTCCACGGGACTATAATGATTTCGCCTTCCTACATGTAAGCAATCTTGAGTGTTCTTTCGTAACGTTTCGTCCTTCCTCGTTTCTATAGACGATTCTAAATAAAAAGCTTCTGGCAGGTTCCATTAAGGAAAAAAAAGGGTGCGTGTGTATGTTTATACAGCCTGAACTTAGTCTGCCTCAACGGGTGACTTGTCTCTCAGATGTAGATGAGCAATTTAGCCAGTGCGGTACAACCGCTAACCTGGGGTCTTTAACGTGCACCACGGAGTAGTGATACACGACCGCACGCCGGTACGATGCTCGTCCAGATCGAAACGGGTAGAGGTGGGGATTGGACCCAGGATCCTTGGGTTCTGCAGCGCGAGCTTTCGCATTCCATTTGCAGTGTTCGTGCGTGTGGCGTGTGATTTGCTCGCTTTCCGAAGCGACGAACATGCGCGTGCTGGGCTGAGTAAATTGGACGCTAGGTGGAGCACTTGTAAACTTCAGAATGGTGTCGTACTTCATTTCAGAAGTTCCGCATAGTATAGTGGAAGCTGTGAGATGCGTGCATGCTAATTGGAGCGCAATGAAATAAAGTTCTGTCGTGCGCTGCTTGTTTTCCCTCTATTCCTCTCATGGGAATAAAAAAAAAAGTGCAAACGTTTAAGCCGCTTTAACCTTGCCTAATTGGAAGACACCTGCCTTGGTTTATTTAAATAATTCGGTGAAGTTATTTCGGTTTTTCTAGATGTATTAACACGCAAGAAAGAGCACCTACAAACTATAGTCACCGACAGATTGTTAGGAGCAGTTAACGAGAAATAAGTTGTCCTAAAGGAAGAAACTTCTGTTTCACCGAAATGTTTTAATATATTTTATGATCAAATTATAAATATGCTTAGGTTTCGATTCAAATGAAGCGGAGGTCAATTTTCATGTGGTGCTTGTTCCCGCAAATAGGCAGCTCCCGAGTCACCTATGCGTTTCCGCATTAAGCCTTTCTTTTATCCTAAAGGGGCAAAACAAGTCGCTTTGAATGTTTAATGGCTGAACTGCATGGAGCAAATTGTGGCGAAGAACCGACGAACTTCGCCTGGTGGCGCGTCCGCTTTGCGCGCGGCGCAACAACCACTGTACTGACGCCGCACAGAGCGAACACCGCCGGGCGAAATTCGGCTCTTTTTTTCGCTCCATAGAGTTCAGGCTGCCTGCTTGAGGAGCGCGGAAAATCAATCAGTAGTGCGGGTTTCACAAGCAGCGATTCCCTGCCCAAAATCGCTGCCGCTAGCGGCGCGGCGCGGATTGCGAGGTTTCATTTCACATGAGCGTTTTTGCCGTTGCATTGGCCAGTGTGGCTTGCGGCAAGCAGATGCGCACAGTAGGTTGCAGGTAGTGCCACTAAATAAGCTACGCTTCAGAGTAACGACACTTGGCCATATTTTTCTTAAAATCATGGTTGCCAGTTACCTGAAGCTTTATCTGAAATCACAGGAAGCGCTTTTCCGCCCTCCACAAATGTTTAAACAGGTCGCGACAGAGAAAAGCAATATTACATGAGCTCCCTAACACCGAATCTAATGCTGAGGATGTCGCACTTTTGAATCATGAAGATCGGCAGTGCGTCTGCTTTGCATACGAGCCAAAATGGCGGCGCCCACAACAATGTCGGGGAGCGGAGTGTCGATACTCTAAGCGCAGCTCATTTAGTGGCTCTATAGTTGCAGCGGCTTCTAGCAAACAATTTTGATGCCTTAGTTTTCAGTTTCCCCTTTAGTTTCACCTCAATAAAACCAAAACAAAAAAGCGTTTAAAATACTAAATAATAAATAGACCTTGTTCTTATTTGTTTATGGTTTTTCTTCCAAACTTCGTTGACGCGGAGGATGAAACCTCGGATCATCCTTGGCAGTGTCACGGGCAGCGCCTTCCTCGGATGTAAAGACTCCAACTGATATGGCCGACCCGAACCTCCTGGACGGCGTTGGAGACGTTGCTATTTCTGAAATGGGGGTATGTGCTCATAATCCGGCATACGTCTGTCTACGGAGACTAGAGGAGTACCTTTGGTCCCATTGTTCAAAATTATTTGAGCTGCGCGTCCCAAGGAACCCGACGCTTCGACACTTCACTTATAAGCAGTTCATTGAACTGGGCGCGATACATTTTCTTACTTGGTGGACGATCTGTGTTCGAAAAGACACGTCAATGTCGCTCAGTTCTTCTTCGTCATTTAATTTTCTCATTACCGCTCGCACGAGCCGCTTCCGATTAGCGTCTCTTGCGCTCTCTACACTTGGTACTCAGGCGAGAGTAAAAGAGCCGCGTGTTTCATTGAGAAAACCAATTGAGCGGTACAGCAATCACCCTCCTCCGTAATCTCTGACAGTGGCGTCACGAGGGTCAGTGGCACCGGGCGGCAGCCGCCGCGACACCCCCCCCGCTCTGCGTGGCCGCGACTACCCCCCCCCTCCGTTCTCGCGCGGCCCACCGCACTCCCCCCCCCGTGGCCCGCCGTGACACCCCCTGAGCGCTGCACCCGGGGCGGTCCGCCCCCCGCCCCCCTTGTGACGCCACTGTCTCCTGAACAGTTCCGACGCCACTTCTGAAGCAGAGAAGCTGGACCCGCCGTAAAAAAGAAACCGCAAAGCAGTCGCTTGCGTACTTTCTCTGCTTGTCGTCTGCTTCAAGAACGTGAAAATGCCGCCGTCCTATGCGCCAGCTTTCCCACAATGTTTCTCCTTCTGTCACGTGATTTCCCACCGCGCTGTGAGTGGCCAGCTGGGAAGCTGCCGCTCTGCCGCGGAGAAAAATTTCCAACCTGGTGGAACCGTGCCGCTCTGCCGCTGCGGCTGGCCAGAGCGCCGCGACGGCAGAAATCGCGCCGCTCTAGGGCCAAAATCGCTGCATGTGAAACCCGCTTTACGTATAAAGGCCGGTTCTCACATGCAGCGAAGCTGCTTATGTAGCGCTCCTCACGTGTCGTCAGCTACTTATCGTCTGCCATGAGCAACAGTTTTGACGGTGAAATACAAAGCTGGTGAACGCTGCCGTCAGCACGCGCTTAGCGCGAGGTTAGCGCTACGCTTGTAGCGCTCCGCTGCATGTGTGAACAGGCCTTAAGTCACCGAAACATTCGTGTCGCGAATGTCGCGAGCCAGAGCTATCTCCTTGAACTGGTAGTCACTCTTAATGTGCAACACATATGTTCCGCTGACTTGTATTCGTAAGCTTTCGTAACGTAATGTAAGGTAAGAAATGGGGCTGTGGGAACCATCGCTCACACAGTCCCGTTTTCTTACGTTCAGAAACATTGTTCAAAAAACGACGAAGTTAACCAATGTAAGTGAACGGGTTTTCCTCAAATGATTCACCGAGTACAAGAGAGATGGGAATGCTACGGCTCCAAAAACCATGTTTTCACTAACCATGAGCGGGAGAAGAGGCTCGATGACTTTGACCTCGGCATTCGCAAAAGAATTTTGCATAGCGGAGGACATCCCTACAGTTCCGAAGCTGCGCAAGTATAGGGAGTATTCACTGGCGGCCATAGCTGTGTGCGCGAATGCTGAGCGCGTGCTGACGGCGAGCTTCCACAGATCCTTTGAAACGTGCATTCCGCACCATCGAGATTGCCGGTCTTAGCGCCTACTGATGTGAGCTCGTTCTGAGCATGCGCTCTAAACAGCACCCGCAAATATGGCGCCCAGTGAATACTCCCTATACAGGGTGTCACGCGAAAAATTTGCAAGATTTTTTTTCGCCACAAACATGAACTATGCATTGCTCCACGCTCATTCTTTAAAGGAGCGGTGCAACGATACTCAATTGGAATGTTTTTCTCTTTACACGAGCTTACTGGCACACCTGGGACTCAAGGATACTCACACGCAACGCCACTGGCCAAGAAACTCCTTTGTTGCGGTGCAATTTCAAGGACAAAAGCGATCATTTTCATTCAATCTCTCCTTTGCAAAATTTGATGACGTAACGTGGGGATCGCAGTACACCCATATGACGATATTTGAATGCGGTTCATAGATTGGACCCGAGCATTGCGTGGGCACTCGATTTGGGCTCGTGATAATTACTAGCTCGAGAAGCATTCGGGTTGTGGCCCGTGTCCAATCGCTGCAACGACGACGATAGCCGAGCCATAACAATGCCTGGAACTCAGCGCGTGTCCTGTGCTTTGCCAACCCCAGCGCGTGGCTATGAGCAACATTGGCGGCATATAATCCGCTCCAGATCACGTGGCCGCTTGTTCTGGCTGCGAGCTGAGGGGGTAAACGCTGCTCGTTTTTCTTAAGTTTTTTTCTGGGACTTCTATTGCGTGGGGTGAAAAACGAACGCGTGTTTCATAGGTCATTAACGTCAGGGATCCGTTTTAAGCGGTATTTGCGGAAAGTACAAAAATTGTTGCATCGCCCCTTTAACCAAGTGCAGCGCTAGAGGCCCGAAAGAGGTGTCAATGTTTAAGCACTAACGGTTATCTTATTCAAAAGTTATGTGATTCTCTGAAATTTTCAATGAGAAAAGGGCAACCGACAGAGCTCTCGAATACATGGAGCTCTATAACGCCAGTTACCAAAAACCGGCAAAAATGAGCTCCACTTTTCCATTGAAAATTAGAGAAAATCACTTAATACCTTTTGAATACGATAATGGTTAGTGCTGAAAACTTGGTATCAGAAATCAGCGTTCGGCGATGCATAGTTTATATTTGCGGTAAAAAAAAAGCTATTTTTTGGGGGACACGTTGTACACTTTGCCGAGAACACGCACCTACCAGTGTTGTTAGAAACGCTGCATCGCATGCTAGTGAAATTCGGCTTCAGGTGCGGTCAGCGGTCAAGAAAGGCCCGTCTGATTGAGTGAGCAAACATTGTTCAGTTGCGTCGTAGGTATCTTCACAAAACCAAGAAGTATTAGAATTAAAAATAGCTGAAGACACTTAAGACTGCTAGCGTGCAGTAATGCCATTCGCATGAGTAGCGTATTCCTACAACCTGTGTGCCGCGCTGAGCCCGGTTGGGCAACCCCTGCGGAAACTGCCCGGCCGGGCTCTGCGGCCGGCCGCTCTGCAGAGGCCACCCTCTCCCTCTTACCGGCGGCTGGGCCGCTGCGCCATGGAGAGGGCTTTCTGTGGGGTGGCGTTCCTTGGAACAATGCCCCGCGCCTGCCAATGGGAGTTTATCCATCAGTTCGCTGCCACAGACTACAGGCTTCGCTCCATGGGACAGGGGAGTTTAGGTGCCGTTTGGCGCGGGTTCAAAAGCTGATAACGCCGGTTTGCTCCATGGGACAGTTACTGCTTTTGCATTAAAAAGATCAGTATGCTACACCGACGCAACCTGGGTCAACGCCGGCCATATAAAATTCCAGTTCTGGGTGGACGCAACGGTCTCCAGCACGAGCCAAGCAAAACGTTCTGGCGTTCGGTCCCAAAAATCGACGGGTTAAGGTGAGCGTATAATTATTACACACTGCGACAACGAGAAAAGTATTGTTGAAGGCGCTGGAGAGGTGGTCCGAGCCACAAAGCAAATAGGGAACCACCACCAATAACTGGATAAGTGGGCACATTGTTGTCATCATGTTATTGCTGAAGAGAAGAAGATGATGGAAGTGGACCACATAATTGATGACGTGAAGTAGACCACAGAATTGATAATGTTGTGGACAACGTTGTCATCAACTTTGGCGAAGGTTTCATGACGAGTTCAGAGAGTGATTTCCTGTCCGATGAACACACTTTGTGAACACTGATCAAGGCCATGACAGATGTTACAAGCAGGTGCTTTCGCTATTAGACTTTGCACTTCATTTTCATGCAATGTTCAATCTGTCTATCTCCTGTATATTTTTTTTTTCTCGTGTAACTATCATGTTTTAAACAAGAGGCGATTGTTTCGAAGTGCGAATACCGTCTTTCCATAAACCTTTGCTGCGAGGCCGCTGCAGTCTTGAATGACAGAACATCCAATATGCGGGAAAACGTTGTTTTGCTCTCACCACGGCTCTGGAAGGTGTTCACGTTTCAAGCCTGGGTCAGACAGAAATTATCCGAAATGACAGCAACGACCGAATAACCGGTACATATGTTCGCCGTACACAACGTGGCAATCAATAAAGAAGAAACATCGGGATGCCATTATGGAGCGGTGGCCCTGGTGTCCCGATCATATATCTGTCGTTTGGGTGCCTATTGATTCAACCGACGCAGATATGTGCACCAGACTTCAACTGCAACTGCCACACATTCTTGTTTTCTATTTTTCATGTTTTTTTACTTGTTAGATGTTGCAATGATTGGCGTTTTGTCCAACCGGACAATAAAATAAAAAATAGTTGTATAAGGTGTGTGATAGGCACATAATTTCGACGATTAAAAGAAGCATGCTTTACTATAGCAATAAAGTGGAAATTTTGGCCAGTTGGTTCATTGCAAACTAAAAACAGCGCCGAACAAACACAGGGACACATGAGGAATTTTAAATTAGGACTATGGAGAAGAAATGTATAAGTGACACGTCCCTATCTTTATCTACAGATGAGTTAGAATTTTTGAAACGCGGGCTGAGTAGGTAAGGTTAACAATGTTTTTGTGGATATATTAACTTCGCAATTTTCAATAAACTTCAGTTGAAACTGCGCCTTGTCCTATTTCCCTTCGTCTGTGTCCTCGTGTTTTTACGGCGCTGTTTTTCGTTTACGATGGCAAAATGTATGCTTTTATCTCTTGAGACGCAATAGGGTCAAATGCCAGACGTGTTCAGCTAGCATGGAAGTGACAACAACCAATGCAACAACAAGTATATCTTAGATATGTACTTTTTTTTTTGGTTCTCTGAAATGAAACTTACCGCGACCCGGTACCAATATGCGCGTAAACAGACTAGAACCATTTCCAAGATCCGATGACACTAATTAAAATTCCTAGTAACCCTACGCACCAGCAGCGGCTAAATTGTAAATACGATAAAGAACAGACAGGTACAAGAGAAAGCTAAAGCGTGGTAGTGATACCCATAGAGGTTATTACAATAACTCTATGGTGATACCACTTCTGTGATGTGCTCGTTTTGTTGATTGGCTGATATTGCCTGCAGCTTCCACTGTGCTGCAGGGAACTTCTGAGATAAAATAAATTCGGGCGTTAGTGATCATGGATATAACCCTCTCTCCCCCTCCCCTTCAAAAAAAGAAAACAAAAAATAAAAAGAGAGCACAACGACCCGTCGTTCTGCTGTCTCCTTGTTTTTCCTTGCCTCGTTTTTTTTTTCTTAAGTATGACCGTTTACCATCTAGTTTGCGCTCTTACCCTTATTTTCGTTAGAGCTATTTGCAGCACAACTTTGAATGTGCTGCTAACTTACCTCTTCGCCGGACATTTGCACGTCCGACTCCTGACGGGGGTTTTATATTGCCGTTTGCAATTTAAGGTTTAGCTAGAAATGAGAAAGACAAAAAATGCAAGTTTGCGCGCAATTGACATGAATAATTATGCATTCTTGTTTCATTTCTCTAAGATGAACTAACCTCATTTCACGGAGCGTATTTACGATTGATGCTTGAATGCAGTTTTATATGGCTAAAAACTTGAAGAAAAACGAGTGAGAAAAGGAATAAATTCTCAAAAAATTAAGCCTGCTTAGTGTTGTAAACTATCGTTACGAAAGAACAAAAAACATATTCACTATCGTTTGTACATAGATAAACACCTGATAGAGTCGAAGACATTCGAAGATATACGTATATTGACAGAAAGCTTGCGAATTCGCCTGAAAGAAAACAAATCTCATCAAATCAGGGATATGACACCACATCCAAAAATGATTATACAAGAGTACTGTTAGGGCAGAAATTCTAGTTGGCCTCAGCAGGTAGCATGCAATTGCTTGTACAAAACATTTTTATCGAAAACCAAAATAAATATTGTGACGAACCACTATGTTCTATGTACTTATAAGTTGAAGGATACCTTAATAAAACGCATTAAAACACTAGCAGCTAGATGTCTTAAGCTTTTGCAATTTGTTGTGCATTGGTCACCTAGATGTCTTCAAATATTAGTTGACACCAACAAAGAAAGATAAACATTGCGGTACGCGCACACCATTATGCGAAATGAGCAGGTTATTGTTTGTCGCAGAACAAATATACGAAATTAAAACAAAGAGAAAATATTAAAAAATCTGTCTGAATATTAATGAACGTTAGCGAGATTCTCAGACAAAGACAAATTGATCGGTAGCTGTGTTGAGTGAAATTTGAGGTGTTGCATGCAAAAATAATGTGCTTGAAATTAGTTTTGATGTTGGCAACGCCTGATACGGCGTCTGATATCATTTTCGGCCGCTATTTCTTTTGCTAAATCAAGCAACCCACGCGATAGGGCAATCGAAAGCTATTGAAATGAATGAGCTAATTCCAAAACATTTACAACTTATTTTGGTCAGCATAGAAACCGAACTTACTTTTGTACCACAGAATAATGAAAAATTAGATATGATATAAAATGTGGAAGATCTAAATATACCATCTGTTTTAAACCTATCACTTTATATTGTTCTTCGTAAAACAAAACTGACAGGAAATCTTTAAAAATAATATAGAAACGTAAAAAAAAGAAACGTTCGCAATAGGGAGATCATGCCAAACGGCGAAGATTTTACGTGTTTATCTTCAAACAACATCAGGCATCAGGTTTAACATTGCGACAGAGTATATGTGAGATCCACGAGGAGGTTTACGACGGTCCTTCCCCCCCCCCCCCCTTTATTTTTTTCCGTTGGTCATTCAGCACTTTTTGAAAGCTATGAATTCCTAGGGAGAAGAATCTAGGCCAACGGAGTTGACACAACCACTCTCGCTCTAGGCACACACGCACTTTACGCACACAGACGCGTGCAGGCTTGCACGCGACATAAAAAAGAAGGTAGGGACAGTCCGTTCCGACAGCAAGAGGAGGTTTCGGACAAAAACGGAGGCTCGGCCCATCCAAGCGTGTTGAGACGCTCGTCTCGCATGTCCGCTGCAAAAACCGAACAATATGACCTAGCAAGAGGAAAAAAAGAAAAACAGGGAGGCAAGGAAACCACGAAGACCACAGGTGTGTTCGCTCTGGTGTCCCCAAATTTCCCATTCCTCCCGCAAACAAGTGAAGCGTCCCCCCTCCCCCTTGCTGTCGTGCGAGGTGCGCGTTGCAACTGGTCAAACTATGGGCGGCGCCTTAGAGCCGCGTTCGGGTCAGCACCGTGACGCATGCGCTCGCTTTACGGGTGGACCTTGTTGACACACCTAAACATTGACACGGACAACGCGACAAGCGCTGGTATGACGGTTTCTACGGGGAGGCTGCCCTTTTAACAGCGATGTTGCCGTGACCGACTGTTTTCGCTGGTCGAATCATCTTGAAGATGCGAACATTTTCTACCCTCCTGTCCGTTTCCTTCTTGTCACCGCATTCGAGGGGGAAAACAAACAAACATGTACTATACTTCGTCCACCTCTAAGCTGACAGTGCTGCGAGAGCTACGCGCTCGCAGCACTGTCAGCACTGACAAATCAGCCACCCCTGCATCAACTTACCCTGATCTCTCCGCGGTGGTAGGAGGGCGAGGGGGGAAGGGAGCACGATCACGTGTCTAAAGATGGAAATATGACTTGTCCAACGAGAATGTAGCTTCCACCAGACTGTCAGCTTAGAGGTGAACGAAGTATACGTTGGATAAACCTTTATAACATTTATACCCAAACAAACAAGCAAACAAACAAACAAACAAGCAAACAAACAAACACAATAAAGGAACAAACAAATAATTACTTAAAGCAGCGACCAAAAACCATAAAGAATGAATTGTGTAGAGTGCGGCGCCTGAGTAAACCTTTGACTATTCGGCCAACCACCTCGCGCATTTTAAAATAAACCTTTATTCCCTTTTATTCGCGGGGATTAACGGGGAAAGGATCCGAAAGTCAGAATAAAAAAAGGGCGGTATTTTCCTTTCGTTCCTTAGAGGGGATTATCTCGCCCACGCAGTGGATAATCCTCCCGCACCAAGCGTGTACGAAACGCGGCAGGTCCTAAATCAACAACAGACCGCCTCTGCCACACTGGCCAAAGTCAAAACAGAACAGCCAAGCCAGTTTTCTAGCGGAACGGCTCCAGTCACAGCAAAGGAATCCCCGCTCGCCTATGGCCGGCTTTCACGCCCTGCTTCACGAAAATCCTTTCGGGGGAGTTAGAGAAAAAAGGGATAAAGAAAGGGGTTTTTCTCCCCAGCAACAACGGAACGGACAATGACTTAAAACGGCGACCCCAATGTTTGCTTTGGCGTACGTTTCAGCGGGCGAGCGAACGACTCGATGACGGTCGTATACACTGACCGTTCTGCGATGGACGCTAATCCGCCTCAGAGCTCCTTCGTTGGGTTTGACTGCGGAAAGCGTGGGATCGGCTTTGGAGCCGAACTTTGGAGACGGACGACCCACTGGGACATCTGTTGACCAGACCCGTCGAGATGGATAGTTGCACCTGGGGTCTGTCTGTAAAGCGCACTGAAAGTTTCTACCGCGCTTCTCGTTTGTTATGTGCATGTGCTGCGAGGTTGTACGAATTCCCCGTGTATTTTCTTCGGATTATGTCTAAAGTGACCAGAAGGATGCTGGTGCATGTGTCTGATGATAGAAACAAGATTGACTGACGGGTGCTTTAACTGGGGAAACAATTGCGCGTGCCCTAAGAAAGTGGGTATTGAAAATTAATAAACGTAAACTAGATTGGGTATAGCTCCTACCGGGTGTCAAATAGTAGTGGAAAATTGCACATTTCTGATCAAATTCGTTGATGAAGTGATTTCTTTACCAACTTCCTCTCCCCGTGCTTTGCAATATAGAGTAGCGCAAAACACAATAAGACACGCTCGCACAACCCGAGCTAAAACAACCAACGGAAAACTTTGTCTGTGTTTTCAGTGATAAAATCTGCGACTATTTTACCGCGGGATATTCTTTCTGAAAATAACTTACGTGAGTGTTTTGTGTTGTCTGTGGCTTGGCGTTTAAGCCCTTCAATGTCTTCACATTCAATTTACAAGGTTTGCATGCACATGTAAGCCAACACGATCAATTAGTAAATTCTTCCACGCGTAACACTGCTTAATCAACACTTTGAGGTACACATCATTTTTATTACCTTGTTTGTGGGAATCTCCGGAAGAATGTTCAAAAACTATACCGATGAGCGCTTAACTTTTGTTTAATTGAATGTCTTGACATAATTCTAATTAATTCATCGTGTTGTGTTTCCATTCCATAGTACCCTAGCTGGCAGATATACGCACCATTCCCGAGTAATTCACATTGAAAATACACAAATTACATAAACTCCCTATGCCACAAAGCTGTTCCTTATACATATATCGAGTGTGTGCCGCTCAGAGACTGCTTAGAAACGGCTGTAAATGAGAACGCGACATTCACTAAGTACGCTCGTCTGTGATTACACACTTATTTTTGTTAGGAGAGTCGTCTTCCATATAACGCGGGATCCCACAACTTAGGTAGAGCTTTCGCGCAGGAACAGCATTGGTTGCGCATGTTTTCTTGACGTTCTGTGTCTGCAACAAGATGGCTGGGGTTTTTAACGTTTTGGTGACAACAGGGGTTGCAGAAAACTAAACGAAACTGCACCTCTGGCACATACGTGCGTATGACGAAGTGCTTAGGTCACTGCACATTAAGTATCCTACAACAAGTTGGACTGCGCGAGAGCTTTTATTTTCTTTTGTTCAAGTGCACTTTTTCGTACAACGAAAAGAGTTTGACTGTTTCATTTCTAACTCTAACATGTGCCCGGCTGAAATATTTTTCCCAATGCAAATTTGATATGAGTCTCACTTATACGACGTTAATATATAGTAATAAAATGTGTGAGATATTTACTTTATTGCATATCCGGTCAAGGAACAGACGTAGCCTATAGATACTGGTGCAAACAAACACACTCAAAATAACGAACAAACAAAATAAATGCGCGCTCACTACCAAGGATATTTACAACAACTCCAAGTGCCATGAAACTGACCTCAAATTGTAGTAGGATTAGACATAGTGATTTGGGGATGTCCCCAAGGCGCAGAAGGTTTATGAAGGAGTAAATTGGCTTAGACATAAAATGAGCGTAACCCGCGCCCTTCTAGGCGAATGCTGGCCGCTTAAAAAGCGGCCAGCATTCTGCAAAGGAGCATTTTGATATCCACTCTGCATGCAACTTTGAAAACTCATTAAGAAAGGTGTCGGGACCGCAAATATTTCTGAGGTCAACATCATTAAGCAAAATAAAAATTGAAAATGAACACACAAGGTGTGTGCGATTCACAGTGGCAACAGTTGCGTTAAAAAAAACAGTAGTGGTTTTGTATTTGAGAAAAAGAAAACAATTAAATCGACTTCCAGGATCTCGAATATCGAGATTATTTTTCAAGTTAGTGCACGGAGGCTGCAGAAATTTTTTTATTTTCGAAGTACCGCTGAAGCTTTTTCTTCCCGTAGTGTGACGTCATAAAAGGAGTTTTCGGAATCTCTGTTTTCGCGCATCTTCAGCGCCTATCAAAGCTATGCACGCGCAATGTTGCAATTTTCAAAAGAAGGTAAGAAAAAGACGTCACGACTGGTGTCAGTGCGGGAGAATATATCTGGCAAGCTTGGAATAGACCGATTGCTAAATTACCTAAACATCAAGATGCATTTAGGGAACGTAGTTACACGCGCTCCGCTCACTCGCCTTATATGTAATAAAGATTTCAAATAAATCATAACAAAATGGCGTTTGCGGACGCACGTGCGAATTGCCACTTTTGTTTTAAACTTTTGCTTTAAAAAATGCTGTTGCCAACGCCAGCACGCGCAGCGCGTATAATTACGTTCCCCACATGCTTCTTGATGCTTGGGTAATTTATCAATAGGTCTATTGCACGCGCTACCCACACGAGCGACACGAGCTTGGCGGCCGAAAGATCTGGGCATGACGTATATACTATTGGTCGGAGGTTTTTCGTGTTTTCTCGCGCTTAGTTACATCTTCGGGGAAAACGAACGTGATATTCAGAGTCACGGGATACAAATACTGCAGGATTCACCTCTTACTCGTTTTTTTCTTTTTTCAAGAATATTTTTAGCTTCCTTTGAATGATACGTTTTAGAAGTGGACAGTGGACACGGCAACCCTGCCGTGGCATCATCGGCTAACATGCACGCGATCACGTTCACGCAGATAATCATCGGCTGGCTGTTATTCCCCTCATCATCGTGGAAGGCATCCTCGCCTGTGGGGTGCTTCGTGGTCACCGGCTACTCACCCTGGAACGGAACAAAGATTGCAAAGTCACTATTTACGCACGTGGCAGGCTTTCCCGGCGCAGCAGCCCTGCGCAGGATGACGTCATCAGGAGACCCCTGCTTGCCTGGCGAACAGTATATTAGAAGCATGCCCTCGGCCGCCAGCTCCAGTGGACACGGCAACCCTGCCGTGGCATCATCGGCTAACATGCACCCGATCACGTTCACGCAGGTTGGTGATCGCAAATACGGGTTCCGTAGTGACTACGTTGCCTTAGTTGTGTTGCCGTGTCCACGGGTGTTAGGCCGGTCTGTTTATGATTGTCTGTCTGTGGCGGGCATGCTACTTAAGCTATCCGGCGATGTTGAAGAAAACCCTGGGCCCATAACTGAAAAGATGTTTTCTGAGATGCTCAAGACCCGAAAAGAGATCCTTAAAAAGGTCAACGAAATTCAGGTAAAACAAGACACTTCGAAAATCAATATACAGAAGTTGCAAAACACGCTGGACACGATTGAGGAAAAATTAGAAACCGTCGATGAAACCAGTGGCAGGCTTGATCATATTGAAACCAAGCTGACCGGTCACGATCACGAAATTACTTCTTTATACAAACAAATCGATGATCTTGAGAATCGATTCCGAAGAAATAATTTGATAATTAGAGGTATCAAGCGAAGCAACACCAGAAACGGAAGAAGTCCTTGTGAGAAGCGTAACTCATGAGGTATTTGATGGTATACTGAAAGTTAAGGATGATTCCATTGAAAGAATTCACAAACTTGGGAGGCACATACCCGGTAGAATTCGGCCAGTTATTGTAAAATTCGCTGACTTTCAGGATGAAATGAAAATTCTTAACAATTCCTCCAAACTAAAGGGCACCCAAATCAGCATTAACGAGGATTTCTCAAAAAGAGGTGTGGAGAAACAAAAAAACCTGTGGAACTCTACTGCAGATGAAAGAAAGAAAGGCGCAAAAGCTAGATTGGTTTTTGAAAAGGTTTCTGTGCCTGGGACGAGGTTAGAAACGAAATATATCGGTGATCATCATATCCGAGTACGTAGGATACGGATCAATGACGTCACAACATAGCACGCTTCAAACTAATTAACATAAATGCCCACAGTATTGTAAATAAAGTTGACCTAATTGAAGGCATTGTTCTTGAACACGAACCCGACGCTATGGTAATTACAGAAACGTGGCTACATTGCAATATTTTAGACAGTGAAATTACACCACCAAATTATACCATAATTTGGAAAGATAGGGAAGCACGTGGCGGAGGCGTAGCAATTTTGATCAAAAGCGATATTGTATTTACTGTACTGGATGAGGTTAGATGATATCGCCTACTAACATCTTGTTAGTAGGCGATTTTAATTTATCAGCTGGAGTACGCTTTCGGTAGGAACAACAGACGGGGCCAGCTGCGAGTAACTACTGAAAATGGCATTTTGTTAGAATTTATCTCAAGTTGTCACAAAACATACAAGAACATCTTCTGCTGCGTCATCATTACTTGACCTAATCTTCGTTTCCATAAACCTAACATCTCTTCTTTCGGAACGTGACCTTTTTCAAGGCATCTCAGATCACAAAATTCATGCATGACGCTAAACTTCTGCCCTTGCAGGCTTGATCGCTCTCCGCATAAAAGGGTCCTTAATATGAGGCAGCAGATGACGTTAGCATTTTAGATTATCTTGAGAAATGCTTCACGACTTCCAGTCACTCTACCATGCAGTTAGACGCTGCTCACCGAAGTTTTGTGAAATTTTTTGCTGATGTGACAGCACTACTGTATTAGATTTATTTGTGCCTACGCGTATCAAAATAATAAGAAATAAGAACCCTGGATCACTAGAGAAATTATACACGTACAAATAAAAATAAAGCGATGTTGAAAAGCTAATGCGATTAAACCAAATGACTCTAGGAAAATGACACTGCAAAGCTTGAGTCACGATCTGAAGAGGTTTGTTAAAGATTCGAAGCATAAATTTTACAATTGTCACTCTTAAGAAATTTATAACTGGAAGTCCCGGCTAAATTCTGGCAATATGTTAACCTCCATCCAAAAAAAAAAGGAAATTATTTTTGACAACAGTCAGCTGAGCGGAAGAATTCAATACCTTCATTTTTCTTCTGTGTTTACGCAAGACAACCAACATTTACCAAGAGGTAGAGATTTTTCTGATTATCCTCCAATTAGTGACCTATTAATTCAAGAGGAGGAGTCGTTAACCTCTTGCTTAACATAGATGTAAAGAAAAGTCCCGGCTTGGCGGAATTCCTAATGCGTTTTTGAAGCGGAACGCTGAATTGGTTGCTAAATATCTTACTATAATTTTTCAGTCGTCTATAAATAAGGGTTCCCTGCCAAGAGCCTGGAAGATTGCCAAAATCGTCCCCATACATTAAGGAGGCTCTGTTTCTTCTGTGGAAAAGTACCGACCTATATCTCTCATTAACACGTACTCTGAGCTTCTCGAACATATTGTTTCAAATCATCTTTTAACGTTCCTTAACGATCACGATATTTTGTTTCCAATATCAACATGGATTTTAGAAATGTCTTTCCACAACGACCCAACTGCCACCGAAACCGTGCACGATATCTCCAAACTATAAATAACCGTGGCCAAAACGGACGTCATTTTTTAGATTTTGCAAAATCATTCGATAAAGTGTCTCATCCTAAATTGTCGCTTAAAATTAAAGCACTGTTAGAACCCCATTATTACAAACTGGTTTTGCTCATATCGTTCATCGAGAGTTCAATTGGCTGGGTTGAGAGGCTGTGTGTCTAGACCCGCTCAGTTGCTCTTGGAGTTCCGCAAGGTAGAGTGCTAGGTAACGCATTTATTTTTAATATTTATAGATGACATACGCTGTGGAATATCGGTTCCAATTAAGCTGTTTGGAGATGATTGTATTCTCTACAATAAAATAGAAACTAAACAAGATCAACTAAAACTGAAAAATGAACTCCTCAAAATCAAACATTGGTGCGATGAGTGGCAAATAAAGTTAAACCATCGAAAAATCAGTCCTTATGTCTATAACAAAAAAAAATTCCTAAATTATGAATACTTTATAGATGACACCAACCTCATCCTCAGTGAGACGAAAAAAAGTAGTCAGGAGTGACCTTTACAAGCGACTTACGATGGAATACCCACGCGGAAAAAGTGTCCAGAAAAGGTAACCAGGCACTATGGTACCTTAGAAGAAGTCTTACAAGCGCTTCGCCGGAAATAAAAACATTAGCTTGCAAAACACTGGTGAGACCTGCCCTTGAATACGCAAGAGTAGTGTGGGATCCATACACAGTAGCTAACTCGTCCAAACTTGATAAATCCAGCGGCTTGCTTCCAGGTTTATCTTTAATAAATATAATCGTAGCCATTCCCCCACCGAACCTCTGTAGACTTGCTGAACTTCCTTCTTTGAATTAGAAACAAAGTGTGACCGAATTGAAATTCATTTTTTTTATCATTCATGGTCTGGTTAAGATAGACAAAATAATTACTTGGACGCACGCGTCAGTGAATGTACATGAGACATCGTCATGGCATGCACATCAGGAACTATCTGTCAAAAATTATTCTTTTAAATTTAGTTTCTTTTCCTAGGGCAATAAAGGAATGGAACCAACTCTCTAATTCCGTCGTCACTATGACAAATGTCTGTGATCTGTTAAAAATATAAAGAGTACAGTGCTTGATAATGTGCCGTGACTTTGTGTTTTGAATGTACAGTGGTCCGATCGAGAAAGTAACCCCATTTTTCGGCCCGCGTAAAAAGAACTACGCATCGCAGAACGCTCATTCTCCGCCCAAAAGTAGAGCTAGAGGTCACAACCAGATGCCAAAGTTTCAGCCCGATCCAATAACTTAATCAAAAGTTATAAGTGATTTTCTGAAAATTTCAATGGGAAAATGGAGCCCATTTTTGCCCGTTTTCGGTTTCTGGTGCCATAGAGCCCCATGTGTTTGAAAACTCCGTCGGCCGCCATTTTACCATTGAAATTTTCAGAAAATCACTTATAACTTTTGATTAAGTTATCGGATCGGGCTGAAACTTTGGCATCTGGTTGTGACCTCTAGCTCTACCTTTGGGCGGAGTTCGAGCGTTCTGCGATGCGTAGTTTTTTTATGCGGGCCGAAAAGTAGGGTTTACTTTTCTCAATCGGACCCTGTACTTTTGCTTTTTTATTCCTCCGGGTGAATCACTTTTTTGAAGTGTCAGTGCATGATTGTCCTTTTACATCTTGTATGTATTACCACTCCTGTAAAGGCCTTGTAAAGGGCCGACAGTATCAATAAAATAAATAATGATTTGCTTTAGACGATGTGCCTTAAAATATTTCCTTTAAGGTTTTTTATTTTTATAAAATGGTGAATATATTAGAAGACTAATCACTCTGGCTCTCCTTCAGGATTACATTTTTGTTAAGTAAAACGCCCCATAAACCATCAGCGTTGTTGTTTTGTTTCTAATTTGGTAAAACCCATAGCGAATAAGAGAAAAATTACTAACTTCGTTTTTTAACTAATAAAAAAAAAACTACCCAAGTTAAAACCCCTTCCCCCCCCCCCCCCAAAAAAAAAAACCACTTTGATCATTTGACCGCATATTAATGGACCGTTAAAACACGCCGAGGGATGTTGTCTTATGAATTACCGGCACACTAGAGATGAAAATGTTACTGGGTTTAAGATGTTTTGAAGTGTATAAACATTAGTTACGCGGCATACGCCACATGTTATGTAATGACGCTTTGATGTTTCTAAGAAGTTCACAAGGTAAAAACCTCAAACGTTTTCCTCGAGAACTTTGACATCACCTATCTCAATCTGAGAAAATATTTCTGCCATCTGTTCTAAAACATCATATTGTAACAACATTCACCGGCATAGCTAAAACTATCGAATCTATAAAAATAGGAATGCCCTGTTTTTTCACAAGAAAAATAAATGACTTTGGAACACGAAGATGGTGTGTGCCCTTTTTGTCACCAGGATAAATTGGACTTGACAACTGTGAGTATCAGAACTTCCTTGATCGCGTTCCACAAGTCGGGTGTAAAACACTTCCTTTCAATGCATTCCACGATCCTTCACTTTGTATCCTTCCAAAAACTCGAACGTTTAAAAACTTAGTAATATTTTTCCAGTCTAATCGTTGTTTCTGTTTTTATAGTGTGCGGTTTCAATAATAGTATGTCACTCTAGGTCCAACTTTTTTTTTTGCCTTACTAACAAACTGCTTCGAACTTAAGGTGTAATTCAATAGGTTGCTTAATTTTTATTACTTGTGTTGTTTCCAGAAAAACAGTAATTGGAATTTGATTCTTCCCAGGAAACAGTAGTTAATATTATTCATATTTTAATACTTGTAAACAAACTTTTCTTTTTAAATTTCTTCTTATTTCCGTTTTGCTGATAGCTGCGTTGTTTACAGGACACATACCAACGATGCATTTCAAGATCTAAGAATAATAATTAAAAAATCCGTCTTATGCGCTTTGCAGACAGGCAGCCTTTACAAATCGATTTCATAAACTAAATCAAAAGTGCAGGCGGCTGGTTCAATCAGTGTCATAGTAACCCAGCAATGTGGGGAAAACGGGATTGAGCTGTGTTTGGAACTTTGTGTTGACCGTCCCGTTTTCCCCTCGCTCCTGGGTTACCATGTCAGTAATTGCAAATTTTATTTCCTGATAATTTATATATAACTCAATTTTTATAATAAACTGTTTATTTTTACTTGTCCATGTAAGAACCAGGGCAGTAATCCTTGTACACAGCCTTCAATGTGCGCTTCACATGGACTCACAGAGTCAGTGAGCACTAAGTATAACTGACGAACAAAACATTTTCTTTGCAAAATCACATTTATTGATGACCAGATCCGTGAAAATCGGCACTTTATTACGTACTTTGGACGCTTGTGGCTCCACATGGCCGCTATTATACAATTCGGTCAATGTGAGCGTCCGTCCACAAACGGTCCAGGAAAATGAACAAGATGCGTGTTATAGTATGTACACATCGCGACACTGTTAGCGCGAACACGACATCGGCGCATTTTCGCATTTACTTCTAAATAGTATTAGCGAGCAAGAAATTTTATCGCTTAGCATTATAGAACTAAATGAGCTCTTTCCGTAGCAATAATAACTTGAAGGATATCCCTCGGTTTCAAAGAAGAGAAAAACTGGAAAAACCGGCAATCGCTTGTTCGCGCTAACAGTGTCGCGCTCCTGTACTATATTAAAAAAAATATAAAATAAAAAAATGAAACGAATTGTGGCGCGATAATAGCTTTACAGACGATGAATATATTTACAAAATGCGTATGAATTCAAAGACAATCATATAACTTAATCTTCCGCCGAGTTTGTCAAACACATCTGAAGCCCCAGCCACAACACTGCTTGATATGAACACAACTACAGTTCCCGTTGGGTTTGTACGACCCTCGAGTCACCTGGGTAGTGTAAAAAGGCCACTCGCTTCGCTGACTCTACTATCGACGCTTAAACGACAGGGGACTCTTCAAAGTCAAACCACTCTGTGCTCTATGGCTACGCACTCACTGCTGTCAACGTTCCAGTGTCAACGCTCGTCGTTCCAGTTCGTTTCGAGGTTCGGCCTTGCGCATTGTTGCTTTCATCGGAAACGGTGCACAAGGTTCCTTCGTAGACACGGTGACTGACATTCGCAGCGCCTTCTTTTCTTGTGACACACTCTCAGAGCGAGAGACTTGGCAGTATACGTCAGCCTGAAACACGTCTTCGACTGGTAGGTCTAGCGTTCTATGTCACCCATTCATAAAAAAAGTCCCGAAGTGGCAACATGTAATTTCGCAGGAGTCGAATTCTATGCTGTCAAGTGTCGCGATCCTAATGGCTAAAAATAAAATCTTAAAAAAAAAAGCAAAAAATGGTAATGTAGTTTTTTTTTTTTTGCGGTGGTACAACGCGTTGCTGCAGAAGCTTTGTGAATTGTCCAGCTGAGAGCGAGCCACAGCGGAACAGGCTCCTGCCGTATCCGCGCAATACCACCGAGGAGACAAGGCCTCACATGACGTCACTGTTAGTGGATCCCCGACCCGCCCCAAGCGGCAAACGCTCTGAAACTCGGCGAGAGTCGCCACAAAGCGGCAGAGGCGTGTCCGTCAGTGACGCCGCCGCGTGCTATACGTCGCGCTCGTTGTGAGGCGCTGCATGTCGCTCTGGCCGCGGCGATGCTGCGTGGATCCACCAATGATGACGTCAGGGGGTGGGGTCCAGGCCGTTTTCGCTTAGATGGCGATGATTCGCTTCCACCGCTGTGTCACCGCCGGGACTGTAGCCGGCCACAACATGGCACAAGTGTGACGTGACCAGATGGAAATCAGGGACCACATTTGAGGACGCTGTTAACACACCAGTAGGAGAAGCGCTGCGGGCACCGTGCATCGCAGAAACTGCACCTCTTCTTCCAGTCACGAGGGGAAACTACGAAGCTACCAGGGTCTCCACATAAACATGTTCCCGTTCTCTTCCAGCTGCCGCTGTTCCCTGTTCAGGCGGTAGTCCTCGGGTTCCTCTTGCTGACTGGGGCGGGCGAAAGACTCCGCGTCGGTGGACCCGTCGCCGCACTCGGACGACGAGTCTTCCTCGCTGACGTCCGTCGGTGAGCTGGTCTCGTAGCCGTAGTCGAACCTCGGGCCGCAAGTCCGTCGCCCGGGCTCGCCATCTGTCGAAGAGACCGGCTCCTGGTCGGGGCAGTTATTGGTGCGGCGCACTCTGGGGCTGAGGTTACCGAGCCGCGTTTGCAGGTGGCACAGGAGCGTCTGGCGGAGTTGAGGCTCCAGGGCGTCGGCGTAGCGGGTCACCTCGAAGACGCAGTGCTTGTAGCCCTCGTGGAACCTCTGCGTCCGCTCTTCCTCGCCCGTGGATTCTATCGGAGAAAAAACACATCCGGACAGCTTGTAAGTTTTTGTCTCTTTTTAAGAGAAAAGCACCACATGCCTCGAGGTGCTCAAAAAAGGTAGCAGACATTGGAGGACTGTATAGTTTCTGACAAAGTGAGAAGGGTGGTGAGTCTTTATCGAACGTCCGGCTTTCAGCACGCGCTCAGTGCCTTTCGTCGTGCTTTGGGTGCGCGCACACTCGAGTTTTACAAGACACCCAAGCTATTGTTGAAGGTATGAAGCTCGCGCCGGAGGCGAGGCAACTGAAACTTTCCCTGGCGATTCTATATTGTCAGTGACATTATAGCGCCGATATTTTCAGTGGCGTCTTATGGTGTCCATCAATGACGTCATGACCAGGATTTGCCTCGCCGTGACTACACGAGTGTTGACCTGGCTACTTATTGGTGAGTTACGACCGCAAGTTCAATGGCGTGTTCAAGATGCACAATGCGAAGCTAGAGAAGCCATCGCGTTCCCAGACCAGCATTGTTGAGGTTAACAACCTGGCAATGCTCAGTTATGCCTCGCGGTTTGGCCAGCTCGTTGAAAGCCGACTAGAGCGAAGCTTTTGGTCTCCCACGTCGCTATTAGTCACTGACAGGATTAGCACGGCAGGGTGGTCCTTCAATTGTCCTGCCTTCCACGCGAGCTTCCTACCTTCGCTGAAACTTCGGCGTCTCATGAGCCTCGAGTGTGCACGCGCAGCCAAAGCACAAAGGAAGGCGAGAAGCGCGTGCTGGAGACAGGGCACCGGAAAGAGAAGCCCCTCCGTTCTCATTCTGTCAGTGACTATCAGCTGGAAATCCTGCACGCCGGTTAAAATAATGTCACACCTTGTCGCACGGGAATATAAAGATGCTTTGCACACGCGCCAGATCACGGCCGCCATTGCTGACCTTCTCTCGTCTTATTGAGATACGAAGCCAGTGAAGCGGGCCTTGACAAGTCTCCACAAAGGCCAATGACGCGGAGAAGGACACGGTCTGAATCTAAGATGGCAATAACCTGTCCTGTTGCGGTAATAATGGAGCGAAGTTATCGAAATAAGAGAGAACACAAGCTGAAGGTTGGTTATGGCGGCGCCCATGTACAGCTGCTGCAAAGCGTCTATACAACGAAATCTAATGTAGAGTTCGTTTAAATTGCCCCTACCACATGCAAATCAGATTGCAATCGTGAATACTTATAAATCTAGCGCTCCGTGTTTTTTTTTTTTTTATTCAACGGCCTTTGTATAAATGTTTGCAAAATTAATTACGCAGTAACCGTTGTTGCGTGATTGTGAAATTTGCCTAGAGCCAAATATTAATTTCTACGCTTAGAATTTCGACAATGAACATAGTCGAAAACAGTAAGGACATTATTTTGCTTGGAAGGTACCGACCTTTTAGCTACACGAGGATTACTAAGTCTTTCAGATATGCAAATCATAGTTAAAATAATCCCTCTTTGGTATTTCGTTTGACACAAATATTGTGGAGCTGTTCCGAATCAGAGGCATATTCAGCAATAAGTTACGTTTTACTTGCACGACCTCTCGCATATTTACTATGCTTACTTCAGTAATGTCAAGAATTAAATTAACGGTTGTTCCTACATACTATACTTTGTTTTACCTTAAGTCCAAACGCAGCCGACGCTACATGTTGAAGGGATCAACTAGACAGCTTCAAAAGCGCACCATCATGATGTTCGTCGTAGTCTCTGTATCTGCTCTATCATCGCTGAACAAATCATAAACCGAAAATATATGGTGACTTGCGCTTTTGACGTTGCTTGTCTGGTCCCCTTACCTCTTAGCGTCGTCTGCGTCTGGAGTTATATAAGCTTTGCATCGCTTATCACCCGGGACAAAAATGCCGAGTCATTGAGCTGTGGGCGCATGCACAGCGTCTGATGTACCGCACGGCAGAGCAACAGCGCATGCTCAGAAGGCCTTCCACAGCCCAGCAGACAAAGATGGCAGCGCAGATGGCGATCTTTGCAAAGGTCTATATAAGCTGAAACGAGGTATAGTGGAATACGTTACTCCTTCCCTTTAAAGAAAAGGTGCCTGATATACCGACTGTTGTTGCCATTTCAAGACGGACTTTTAGCAAACCGCAACACGGTATCACGCGGCCGCGCGCTTAAAAGCATGCTTCAAAGGCTCCGGTAGTGCGGTACGCGGAACACGGTAACGGTTCTTTAAAAGTTCTTAATATAAGAGTAACGCGGCACCGTTAACTCTACCAATAAAAATAAGCACCCTTACATGTTATTCTTTTATTCATTAAAAAAAGTGCTACAATTTTGACATCACAGATACACGTAAGTGCCACCTTTATTGCACGTTTGGAATATGTTTGGGCATCAAGCATATGTGAGATGAGTATCAAGTCCAGCAGATTGGTGTCTCAATACTCATGACTTGGCGTGTTTCAGCAGCCAAACTTTAATATGTGATTTATACTTATACCTTATATCAGCCCTGACAATGAAATACAATGAGTCACGTAGTGATTTACGTAATTAAAATAGCAAATAAGCCCGTTACCCAGTACATATTCAAAATTTTAAGGGGTACGTTCAGTATGCGCTACTACCCACACCCCTTCCCTAAAAAAGGTAACGAGTTACGAGTAACGTCGTTACTACTAACACGTTATCTCCAACACTGCTACAGCCATGTCTCATTAGTCCTTAATACAGACCCCTTGAATATGAATACCCCGCTATATAGGTAAAACTTTCAGGGTACAAACTAGGTAATATGCATACATGTCTGGTTATTAGGAACATCTCGCATTATTGACGATGATTTGAGGGAACGAAGGCGACCAATTAACGAGACATGGCTGTGTAGAGTACGGCAAAACTATCGAATTTGTAGGATATAGAAGTTGGTGGTTGATCGCGACTCCTATGGGAGCATGCCGTGCGCCACCATAATGCTTTACTTTGGGCACGTGCTCACCTTGAAGGAGTAGAAACTGTCGTTCGCGGAGGTACTTGACGGTCATCTCGAGGATGTCGGCCTTCTCCACCCGCTGCGAGCGCGAGTTCTGCTTCTCGAAACTTCCGCAGTCGTGAGCCGCGAGAAACCGCTTGAGCTCCGAGAGGCAGTGGTTGATCCGGGCACGACGTCGCTTCTCCATCAGGGGCTTCATCACCTGTCCATGGAAGAGAACATGGGCAACTTGTCTACAGTAACAAACTGGTCATTCGGGCCAGTTTGTTCATCTTGAAGTGTGGAAAAAAGTGCTTTTAACTTGATTCTGCCGTTTTCGGCGCTTTTTCCTAACTTCATATATATCAGAGTTTGCGTCTCGTTACTGTTCAAAACTTTATGTTATGAAAGAAACAAAAGTCTGCTTTTCTCGCTTGGTCACTAGAATAGAAAGCTCAACTCAAAACAATCTGAGACTAGAGAACAATAGGCTCGCTTCGATTTACCTGCACCTGCAGAAAAGTGTAGGCAGTGTGGTTCCGGTCCTATCTCAACACACATACCGAAAGTACACTACCCTACACTTTTCTGCACTGGTGCAGGACGAGTAGGTAAATCGAACGAGCTACTGTCTAAATATGTTAGTAACCTCTACTCGTGCCATATAGGCGTGGTAATTTTTTTTTTGGTATTATACGTCTCCAGCTGTTTCCTGCATGAAGTCCTTTGCTCAGGACACTAGTTTCTGGCTTTATTCCAATAAAATAAAACATTTAATCGACATAACCTGATGAAAGTTAGGCCTTTCACTTTACTCTTATAATGTTACACTGACCAACTTTTTCTAGTATTATCGCAGTAAGAGAAATAAAGCTAATGTTTACAAACGGGCATGTGATAAAAGGTAGTACTGCCTTAATTACACCCTGAAGAGCATCTAGTTATTTTTTATTGACTATTATCTCTGTCGCGGCCGGACGTCGAGACATATGCTTCAATAGATTTTTCTTCAAAAACAATAAGTGTATAAAATTAAAGTCTCTACAACGTGAGGCAATAACCTTCGATTTAAATATTACATATTTTTGTTTAAAACACATTTAGAAATATCAATTTTAGCGCGCCCAAATAAAAATAACTAAATTCTGCGACCTCAAAATATGGAGTTACACTCTGTCGGACTGAAACTTTCACAAAGCAGGAATTTTAAATATACAAGAAAGCTCTAAATGCAGAAAGTTAGATTATCCCTAAAATAAAATGAGGGCACCACTTACCTTCCTTCGCATAAATGCCGACGATGGATGATGCATATCGGCCTGCATGTCGATCATTCCCGGTCTCCGTTGTCACGCCGTCACGCAGCTCTCGGGGTGTTTGACAACATGAGATGAAGCTCGCACCCTACAAACCTTTCGTTAAACCTCACACCGTCCGACTGCAAGCGCGTGCTAGCAATTCAGCGTCCATCGGCAAGTAGAAACGAGCACCACGCCCCTCTCCAGATGATTCCAGCCCTTCTTGACCGTGGAAGTATTCCCTGAAGAGTGCCACGTCGTCGTCTGAAGGGACACCTGAACGGTCTGTCTTCGATTACGGAGGGAGACCACCATCTAACACGTTCCCGCGGGAGCAGTTTTCTTTTTAACCCGCGTAGAAAACGAGGGGAAGGAAAAAGAGACCCGGGGGGCGAAGGGGGGCTCTCTTAAAAGTGGGGCTATCCTAGGGGAAGGAGTCCCCCATTCCTCCGCTGGGGTAAGGAAAGTAGACCCCGGGACCCTCGGCAGAATCCCGACAGTGGTTCCCGCCTACCGTGACACTCCTCTCCTTCCCCATCTCTCTCTCGCAATCTTCCGTACAGTCTACGCTTACTTCCCTCACCCAATGTTCCGATTTGTATTTCTGGGGTTTATTTTTAAGTTTGCGTTAAATGCGTGCGGCCTTTCGTGGAGCTACAGGAGATGCGCGCGCTGCCCTTCATTCTCCAGGTGAGAAAATAATGGTGACTTTCTTTTGTGCGGCCACCCCGACTTTTCTATTTTTTTTTTTTTTTTAGTTTTAAGGGTGACGGGAAGGGAAGGAGCGGGAAATGGGAAGAAGGGGGAAGGGGGCTTGCGCGAACTTGGAGACTTTGTCGCACGGTTGCTCACTCGCTTCAGTGCATTAGAGGTACGGTCATCGGAGACCTGCCCGGTTAACTCGCTCTCCCTGCGGTGGTGGGCACTTCCGAAGACGCGCGCCGCCACAAGGCGCGCCGGTGCGAAGAACGGAGGAGAAATGGCCTTTACTAATCGGCAGCCATTTGAAACGGATCCTTGTTACGGGCGTTGTGGCGGTTCCCTTTTGTTGCCGCCCGCTCATTCTTTCGAGCGCGCGCGTGTGTGTGTCCGCGTGGATGTAGGCGGACGTTAGGCGGTGAAAAATCTAAGATCTTTCATCGCGATGCGGGGTGACACCCCCCACGTTTTTGTAAGCGTTGCGCAGTTGGTTGCGGGGGCCAACAAGAGCCGGGGTGCCCACCGATGTTACGTGAACGAACGATTCGACCGCGGTGTCCACACTCGCGAAGTGGTGGCGGAGAAAACCCTTGGGATTGTAAGCACAATATCTTTCTTAAAGGTCGGATTTTTCCCGGAAGAATTCTATCACGCTTCGTCCGTTCTTTTTTACGAAACAAGCAAGGAAATGTATACTGCGCGTTTACGGGAAATACCCGAAATAAAGAACGGGAGGTTTTGGGGGGAAAATATCCGCGAGTTCAATGCTGCAGATCGGGTTTCGAGCAGCGTCATTGCGCTTCGCGGGTTCGTGCAGGGGTTATTTGTGGTAGAAGAGTTGCTGGAACGGAACAGAGCCTCGGTTGCGGAACCACCTCCCCGACTCTCTTTAGCAGACGATGACCGTACCGCGATGGCGTCGACCTTGCGGCAGAGAAAAGGACAGCGCGAATGCACGTCCGCGGTTTGGTATCGGACCCCCCCTTTTTTTCCCATTCTGCTGTCAAAATATTTCAGGGCGTGGGTTGGCAGAAGCCGACAGTGCTTTCAGGAAAGCCGCTGACCGGACATCTTCACTACGGGACGGGAGACGCGGTTTCGGGTTGGAGTTTGCATAACAACAAGAAGGGTGCAAGCAAAGTGTCAGAGATCACATGCACCCTCTCCGCCGGAGTTGGTGGCGGTGTATAGCGGCATTTGGGGCATTTGGTAGGGTTCTCTCCACGGATTCTTGTGCTCTCACAAATGGGTTCATGGTGGTGGGCTTTAGGAATTTCGTGGTTCTGCGGAGCCTTGAAGCTAATGGCGCGTGGAGAAACTTAAGCTCGTTTATTCAAATGAAGCCATGGCAAAAGCCGGCACGCTGAATATTTGACAGCGGCAGCAGCCGTTCTGTGGCGCAGTTAGCGTTAAATCAACGAGTAAACCAAGGTCGTCGGATTGAATTCACCAAGGCTGACACAAACTAATGGCAGTAAAAAAAATCATAAAAATCGATAAAAAGCTTTTACTATACTTCGTTTTAGCTTAGGTCCGAGCGCGGTCTATAGTTATGGTCGAAGGGCCAATCATACAGCGCAAAAGCGCAGCGCCATGCGTGCTCTCAGCGTTTTATAGAACTAGCCGGCAGAGGAGCACGCACAGAGAGACGGCGAATACCGGCTGGTCCTATCAACTGCAGAGAGCACGCCATGACGTTGTGCCTCTTTCGCTGTTTGATTGGCCCTTCGGTTCATAAACATCGGCCGCGCTCGGACCTAAGCTGAAACGTAAGTATAGTGAAGTGAATTCGGGGAGAGGACGTATATTTTTGCTAGGAACCAACGTCTATCCTCTGCTAATTAAATTGTGAATTGTGCTAATTAAATTGTGCAATTGATCGGCCTGAGAGTGCACTTTATAGATCAGGGGTGGCCAAGTTGTGGCTGGCGAGCTCGCATGCGGCTCTTCGCGTTAATGTGCGGCTCGCGCTTTCGCCCCCCCCCCCATCCCCCTCCCCCCGCTCTCCCTCCATTTCCCCACCTCCGTCCCGGTCACACGAGCACTTCCCTGGAAACAGAAATGGAACGCGTTTTAAATCGAAAGACAGGTTGCGGTTTTCAGTAGTCTGGAGCTACTGCTACCTTACGTACAGCTAGACTGCTTTTTGACTTGGATAGATGGAAAGCAGGGCTGGGCGTCGATTAAAAATTTTAACCCGATTAATCGCCACCTTTAATCGATCAATTAATCGATTAATCGGTCTCTTTCATTTCCATGCATTAATATTGATTAAAAATAAAAATTCCATCTATATTTGTTTCTGAATATGTGTTAAACGACGCAATAATTTTGATTATGATTCAGCTTCAATATACAGTTGAGAATACAGTTGAAAAAGCACTCACACTCACAGATTATTACTTCAGCTTCATGAGGCAAAAATGTTCGTTGATATTCTCCGAGAAGGGCGACCTCCTTTGATTGCTCACAGAGTCTCTGCTGCGCTAAACGGACACTCGCACGGCGTTGAAGTCGCTGGAGATGTGTAACCTTCTGCACATGTCTGAAGTTACAAATCCTCCCTCACACTTTACCTTAAGTTAATACTTCACCTAAATTTTTCACTTCACATAGGTGTGCTCGTCAATGTCTGCATAGTGAAAGCATTTCATTTTTATTTAATTTTCGTTTGTCCAAATTTTACCGATTAACCGGTTAAACAAATTGATCGTGATTAAGACATTATTCGATTAATCAGTAGGTTAATCGATCAATTGCCCAGCCCTAATGGAAAGTATTTCGAGTCTCGTTTATTGCTGTGAAATAAAATTTGCCCCCCCCCCCCCCGCGGCCTTGGAAGTTTCGTGGTTTTGTTTGCGGCTCTTTAGGTCGGGTCAGTCTTTGCCACCCCTGTTATAGATAAATATTTTCAATAAATATAAGTTTGTATATAAAAGGAGGGAGTGAGCAGTGAGGGCTTCAAGGCATGCTTCTAAATGAAATATTTCAGCTTACCAAAAGCTCAACGCCGTGGCCGGGATCAGGTCGACCCTTAATGAAAAGCTTAAGGGCCGCAGAATGAGTAATTGTTTTTGTTTGAATGGTGCTGGACTGTCGGCTGCTTTCTCGAAGCAATACCGCTTGTAGGAAACCTTGACGCATAGTAGCAAGCAGATGACGAGCTCTGCCGTCTGCTGGCTTAGCCTACATTGGAAGACTGGACTGAAAAAATCGAAATTCTAACCAAGTTTAAATAAAAACCAAATAACTCTACGTTTCGGGACCATCTCGGGAAAGGCTAGGACTTGGTTAGAGTTTCAAATTTTTTCAGTCAGGTCTATTTATTTCCTAACCCGACAGATCTCTGTTGAATATGTTTACATTAAAATACATCGGAGGAATTGAAACGAAAACGGATTCCTGTTCTAGGTTCTATGAACATTCAAAATTACTTGTCATTGTAATTTAAAAACAAAGTTGAAAATCCTTTTGAAGACTTCTCATGGTGGCCGAAGTAGGATTTTTCTTGTTTTCTTTTTTTATCTTACTGGGTTTTATCTCTTATTCTGGAGCAGATATACCACAGGGGACCCCGAAGACATAATCTGGATGCATATTCATTTGTGCCAACCAGAGCTCAAGCGCGGAAACACCTTCCGAGAGAGAGAAAGAGTGAGATAGAACTTTATTTTGTTGATGGCTTACATCCCTGCCGAGACGGTCCGTCCGGTCCATGTCTGGCGGATGGATTCCGCGATGGGAGCGCAGTGCCAGGTTACGTCGGTGGACGTGGGTGGAGCCCGCCATTCCTCCCAGGAAAAGATGCGGGAGAGGGATGTGGAAAGGGAGGGGGTTTTGGTGGGTTGTAGGACCTGTAAGTGTGAGGGATGAAGGGGCGATCTCCGCATTTGGAGCAGGTGGGAGAATCGGGTCTTTTTGTATACATATGGGTGGAAGATGTGGTGTGATAATAGGGAGTAAGTCTGGACACCTTCCGAAGTATATATTAGCGTCTACCGACGAAATACAAAAGGCCTACTGCTTAGCCCACCCAACACCGCCCCATCCCACGACCGCGTCATCTAAGCTTCGAAGACTATAGAACACGTCTCCGAGTGGTGTGTCCGGCGTGCTATCCCGCTCACGCACCGAAAATGGCTCCGAAGCCGTAACAAAATGACGTAACAGGAGTCGGCGAGTCGTGTTTATATCTTTACCCCCAGATAGGAAGTACATTAGAGAGGACAGTGAAGAGACGATGAAAGCTTGCAATAAAGTCAACTAAGGGTGCTGTTAAAACTTAGTAAGAGTTTTTCTTTCTTATTTTTTTCAAGCACAGCATTATTAAACGCCGCAATTGAAGCGGGAAGGAGGTTTCTGCCATGTGATGTTAACGCTTGGTATGACAACATTATATAGATATGAGGGAGACATGCTGATTCATATGATGGTTCGAGTTTCTAGCGGAAAAATTTATGGTGATAAAGCGCATAGAATAAACACAGACGAGCATTTTTGCGGCGGGAAGACTAATCAGGTAGTGCTATGGCTGCTTTGTTCGATGTAGTTGTTTTGCTGGATTTCGCTATCCTGGCGGTTGATTCTAGGATTCCCGGCAAAAAAGTTCAAACGAACGCGAGTGTCGCTGTAGTCGCGGAGTCCCAACTCGTGCTTTCCAAAACTTCCGTTGAGTGTCAAGCTGGAGAAGACTCGCAGCAGAACAGGTGTGTGCCACATCCACCACCGCTGCTGGGACACCGCCAGGATCGCGGCCGGCGACAGCAGGACATAAAGAGCCCGTATTACAGAGAGTGTACAACTGCTCCATCGGTATCAGGTTGTTTATGGGCTTCGTTTATAGTGTACGAGCTGCGAGGAGGTAGAAAAAGCGTTGATGCATCTGCAAACGTCTCCGCCTTTCCGCCTGCTTTCCTCCTTGCCACGCGACAACGCAGCGCATTCGCACATGCAACCAATCCCTGCCGGAGGCGCCAGCCATTAAAGTGCAAACGTTCCCCGTGGTTTCAGATTGACCCTACCCTGTCTTCGATCGAGGCTCTCTAGCATGAAACTTCTATGGCGTCATGAGGCAAAAATCGAGGGACCACTTTTGATGACGCGGTAAACACATAACTCGGAGACGCGTGCATAAGCCGAAAAGTGCTAGCATGCAACGTTACTAGAATCACTCAGTTGGGAAACTGCCATAGAGACTGCTCTGAAGAAGTGGCACCGATCCGTACTCAAAAACTGAGCTAATGGCGATCGCAACGCCGCCATTTCTCCCGCAGCGGCCACTCGAGGAACGGCAAGTGACTTCTATTTTGGCTTTAATCGGCCATTTTGGCGTCCAAACAGATACGGTGGAAGGGGTTTCAGGGTGCCACCGCCGTCTCCCGAGCGGACGCGCCGCGAAGTACTACCGAAGTTAGGATGCGCCTAGGTCGGAACGCGCTACCTGAAATCACCGCTGAGGCATGGTTGTATAAAAACAATATTAATTGTGCCGCAAAACCTTGCAAACGAAAAATTTGAGAAAACATCACGCGCCCTTCATTTTGTACTGAACTCCAATAAAAGTTACTACAGAAAGAGTTTTTTCCGTTGGTTTTTACAGAAAAACATGCTTTCTAAAAGCTCAAGGTGACCACAGGTAAGACAAATGATAAAAAGTGGCGCTCTTGTCATATTTAGCTCGGTCTCGGTGGACGCCAGTGGCCCGGGTTTCAAAGGTGAGTTTCCCAACTGAGGGTTCTAGTAACGTTGCTACTGGTTCGGCAAACCGTCGAACTTCTCTTTAAAGCAAAATTCGACGAGGTTAGACATGTACGGATCGGTGCCACAACTTCTACACAAACATTTCAAATTTGAGGATAAATTCACAAAGTAGTATATATGTATTTTTATTCTATGAAACGATTACACAATATTTACAAGAATATGAAAGCAAGCGTATGCACTTTTAGTGCTTTAGTTAGTTTCTTGGTCTGAAACAATGAAACAGCGTAACCAATAAATATTGCAATTTTTCCGCGCCAGATGGCGTCAACTCGTTTTCAATTTTCGCGCATGCGCACAAAACTTGCACTTTAATCGAACATTAGTCGAAGTCTGCAGCGTGTTGAAAAATCGGAAAAGTCGAACCTTGTCGAACTTGATCCTAGGCAGATTTATTATCACGCTCATTACCAGGGTTTCGGCGTCCCTCCCACCCCACAATCGCGAAACTGTGCCCATCATAAGCGTGGTGGTCAAGGCACGAGACCTGGAACGCATCTTCGGCTGGTGCGCTAGCTTGCTACGCCTCTCCACGCAACGAAGGTGGCCCCGAATTGGCAACGAATTGCGTCAAAAGCGGCGGTCTGTCATGCTGATGTCGCGATCCTGACGGTTGGTTGCGGAAATACTGGCAAAAACAGGCGAGCGGACGCAAGGGTATACTGTAGTCCCGGCATCTGAACTCGTGTCTGCTTCTATTTCCATTGACTCTCTAGCTGCAGAGTGACCAGCAGCAGAACAGGCATCTGGCTACATCCACATTTGCTACTTTGCCATCACCACGATTGCGACAGGCAATATTACTTCTATTACGTTATGAGGAGGATCTCAATGGACCACGAATTGAGGACGCCGTAAGCACAGCAGTCGGAGACCCGTTCCAGGCTCAGTGCATATAAGCCGAGAAGTGCTAAATGTGTCCATTTGTGTCTCGTCGGGCACTATGTGTCCGTTCCAAAACTCTCTTTCTGCTGGCTGCTATCTTTCTTTACTGAGCTGTGGAACGCTTTCTGGGCATGCGCAGTATACCTCTTCTCGAAATATCAGACGCCGCGCTAACGCGCACAGTTCAGTGACTCGGCATTTTTCATCCGGGTGATAAGCGCTGGAAAAGTGAATAGTCGAGGGAGTGCGGTCGTGCTGTCTCGCCTAAATTGCGTTGTATGTATGTTTAGACAACCGAAAGTTTGTCTGCCTCAATGGGGGCGTCTTGTCCTAAATTTCTCATCTTTAGATGAGAAATTTAGCCGGTGTAGTACAACCGCTAGTCTGGCGCCTTTAACGTGCACCACGCAGTAGTGCATGATACACGACCCGCGCCGGTACGATGCTCATCCAGATCGAAACGGGCAGGGGTGAATATTGAACCTATACTTCGTTTCAGCTTGGGTCCAGACGCAGCCAATGCTACGAGCGCGAGCGCGTGGCCCTGAACAGTGCTTGCATTGCACGAGCACGCGTGCTTGGCAGGGACGCTGAAAGCCTGGAGCTCGCGCTTGTAGCATCGCCTGCGTCTGGACCCAGCTAAAACGAAGTATAGGATCGCATGGATTCTGCAGCGCGAGCTCTCGCTCTACGAGCTCATCAACCGAGGTGCGTTTACACACTAGGCAACCGATCCCCTGCAGTGTCACTTCCGCTGGAGCAGGGCCAAGGGCGGAAGTATACCCAAACTTCCATTGGCAAAGGCAGGCACGATGCCTGTGGGTCGAGATCAAGCTTCTATGCATTTGGATGAGGAAAAGTTTTGCAAGATACGAGTTTTCTCTCGTACAATATGAAGAGGATTAAAACTACGTTAGCGATAAAATTTAAACGTATAGACAAAAAAGATGAAGGAAAATCTGTAAAAGAGTGAAATTTTGATACAGCTGTAATTCTGAGAATATACACAGGCTCGAGCTTGTCTCTTGGAGAAGGGGTTTGGAAGCTCCGTGTTAGCCTGTCCTCTTCGTTGCCAGAGAACAGTCTACAACTGTATCACAACAAAGTGATTGTCGTACAGTCATTCTGTGAGTATAAAAGCAGAGTATTTTTTATATATCATTGTCTTTGAAAGCCACATTTTGACTATAACATAACCTCAAGGATTCTTTTAATATAGCCTAGCATTCTTAATCCTTCTCAAAATTTCGAAAAGTTGGCAATCGTCTTTGATGTAGATTTAACGGAGAGGCTGAAGCAGATGATAAAACAAATACCAGAAACACTTGAGCAGTATGGGAATTTGCATTGTTTGCACCGAGTGAGAAGATAATACCATAGGTTTTTAGTCATCACGGTGCTGATTTTGGACGGCAGCATAAGCAATGGAAGCATTTATATTTAAGGTGTGGTTCTTCTAGGTTTTACTGCGTTTTATTACCAATAAAAAAACACGCTATCTTTATTTTTCTTTTCAGCATCACCCATATAACACTAACGTAACTTCGTTCCCCAACATTGCACTTCAACGATGCCTTCACTCGCCATAATGCAGCCAGTTTGTGTTCATTAATTCCAGGGCCTGACGGGTTATGCTCAAAATTGCTTCAACTGACTAAGGGTGTGCCAGGCGTTCTGCTTGCCAGCCTATTCTAGCAGTCACTTGACACTGGCTTTTTACCGGCTTAATCGAAATAGAAAATATATTCCTATTTCATAAATCTGGTAATCGTAACTGTGCATTAAATTGTAGACTTACATCACTTACATTCTGTTCCATGTAAACTTTTAGAACATATAATCTATTCATCAGCATTGAGGCACCTTGTTTCTAACGATGTACTTTTTCCTAACGAGCGCGGCTTTCAACATTGTCCCTCACGCGAAACCTTAATATTTGAATTAGTAACAGACCTTCACAGACAAGCATTCATGCATTCTCACAAATCGACTCAGTTCTCACAGATTTTTCGAAAGCTTTCGGTAGTGTTTCACACAGTTGTCTTATAATAAATTGCAATATCTTGAAATTATTGAAAAGGTAATTTCATGGGTTCGGGAATATCTCAACGACCGAAAGCAAACCGTAATTACAAACGACAAAATCTCCCCCCCCCCCCCCCGCCTAAAAGTAAAAACTGGAGTACCTCAAAGATCCGTACTTGGTCCAATTTTGTTCTTAATTTATATAAACAATCCTAACAATCCTTCATCAAAAATTTGCCTTTTCGCAGACGACTATGTGGTATACCGTCATATATATAATCCGTTTGGTTGCAGTGCCCTACAAAGAGACCTGGAGCCCTAAACTCGTGAAACCCAAAGTTGGAGCCGAAAGTTCGTGGAGCGCGCCGATTGGACGCCGGCGAAAAATGCGCGAAGCATCGTCGTGATAGGCCGATCGGTCCGCTCCGTCTACTTCAGCCCCAAATTTGTGCTTGACGAGTTTAGCCACCCTAGGAAGCATCATTGTGTGGTGTGGACATGTCAAATGCAAATAAACAGAGAAAAAAAAACATTTACTAATCGTGTTTATATGCTGCATAATGATTACCGTATTCATGAATTCGAAATTAGATAAAGTAACTTCATATAAATATATCGGAATTCATCTAACTACCAATCTTTAAAATCTTTAAGGCATTTGTATATGGCGACAGCAGGAATTAACCTGCGAGCACACTTTACCCTGGCTAGACCTAAGATGGAGCACAGATGTATAGTTCGGAAACCGCATCAAGAGTATTTAATTGACAGGCTAAAATCTCTTCAAAACAATGAAACTCGGTTCATACTAAAACTTTATACACCTGTAAGCGTCGCTCAACTTAAAACATCACTAGGATTATTAATGCTACAGCAGAGAAGATTGTTGCTAGGCTCGTCATGATCACCCTAACAAAGTCCATATTTCTCTGTCAGAACTAACTTGTATAAATTCTCTTCGCTACTACAGGCCACGGCCTACTGCAATGGGCTGTCAAGCGCAATTGCTGTCACCAGAAACCATGACGCTTTTGTAGCATTATTCCGTGAATCATAGCCATGACAATCGCTTTGTGTAGACTTTTTTTGTTCTTGAGAAGCACCGGTACTTCTTTTTTAAAGCGCATCTTTAGGCGCCCGTTTCCGGCTTGAGCGGCGTCTCCGTCGCTGTCGGCGTAACCGCGCGTTGCATAATGGGACGTTTCTCATATTGACGTCACACGTGACGTCACCTTTGACATCACGAGGGAGGAGGAGGAGGAGGAGGAGGAGGAGGAGGAATGTTTTTCGCAAAATTTAGCGCAATAAGATTTCCCGCTAAATTTAGCGGAAAAATTTCTGTGCTAAATTTAGCGGGAAATTGTTTCTGCTGAATTTAGCGGAAAATGTGGCGAAAATTTCCCGCTAAATGGGAGGGTAACAGAAGAGGAGGAGGGAAGAGGGGAGGGGAGGAGGGCCATACTCCTCCCCTCCGTACCCTCTCCTCCTTCTCCTCAAGACGTGCGCTCTAATTCGGCATTACAGAGAGTTGTAAACGTTTTTAATTTTTGGAGCGCAGCTCTTAGGCGCCCGTTTTCGGCTTGAGCGGCGTCGCCGTCGCCGTCGGCGTCGGCGTTACCGCGCCTTGCATTATGGGATGTTTTCATAATGACGTCACACGTGACGTCACGGTTACGCCAACGGCGACGCCGTCGGCGTCAGCGTAATTGTGCGTTGCATTATGAAACGTTTCCCATATTGACGCCACACGCGACGTCACGTGTGACGTCACGAGTGACGTCACTAGGGTCACGAGTGACGTCACTCGTAACCGCGTATTGCATTATGGTATGTTTCCCATAATGACGTCACATGTGACGTCAGGTGTGACGGCACGAGGGTCACTAGGGTCACGAGTGACGTCACGAAGGTCACTCCTGAAGGTCACGACGAAGGTCATGAGCTTCACGAGTGACGTCACGACGGTCACTAGGGTCACCGAGCAGACTTGTACGTAGTTCAACTACTTTACTCAAGTTACTGTAGTTTAACTACTTTTCTGAGTAGTTTAGTAACTTTCAATCACATTTTAGAGCGCAGCTCTTAGGCGCCCGTTTCCGGCTTGAGCGGCGTCGCCGTCGGCGTCGGCGTCAATCTCAAGTCACCCGAGTCACCCCAAGGTCACGTGACCCCCCCCGAGGTCACGTGACCCCCCCGAGGTCACGTGACCCCCGAGGTCACGTGACAGCCCGAGGCCACGTGGACCCCCGAGGTCACGTGACCCCCAGGTCACGTGACCCCCGAGATCACGTGGCCCCCAGGCCACGTGGCCCCCGAGTCACGTGACCCCCCCCCCCGAGGTCACGTGACCCCCGGGTCACGCGGCCCCCAGGTCACGTGACCCCCCCCCGAGGTCACGTGAACCCCCCTCCCTCCGCACCTTCCCCCTCCTCAAGAGCTGCGCTCCAATTCGGCATTATAGGGAGTTGTAAACGGCTTTCATTTTTTCTTTTTTCTTTCGGTAATTAGTAGTTTACTTTAATCACTTTTTCTGAGTAACTTCTACTCACATTAGAAATTACTTTTCAATTTTAGTGGTAGGTTTGCTTATCAACAAACATTCCTGCACAAAAAGATATAAGATCTTGAAAGATCAGCTGATATTCGCGAAGGGGGGAAACATATGGCGTAAGCAAGGGGGGGGCGGTTTGGAGGGTCCGAAACCCCTAATATTTTCACGAGCCCCCCACTGCAACAACCCTGCTACTAGGGCGGGGAGTGGACAGACATTTCGCAGATGAGGCCGAGTAACTGCGGGATTAACGCCGAAGACTGGCGGTCCCTTGTGCTCCGAAGATGAAGGCTTGACGCATTTGAAGAAAATGATTGTCCCTGCTATCCCCAACGTAGGAACTCTCGCCCACCTCAGGAAGAGGATGCAACAAAATGCACAGAGGAGGCAACAAAATTCAGCACCCGCTTTGAAGCTCACCTGGTGACTCCCGTAGCTTGTGCTGTACTTGAAGAATCACGCGCTAAAGGGCAACGTAAAGGTAACCTATTTGCGTTGCCTTTCCTCCCAAAACTCAGAATATGCAGGTCTTCCAAGATTCGAAGACCGTTCTTAGTAATTCCCGAACTGTTTTTATTAAAAATAATAGATACACAAGTAGTGTTGGAAAGTACTATAAGTACATGGTACTTAAAGTACTACTTCAAGTAGGTTTAGAAAACTTGTACTTTAGTTGAAGTACATTCTCTAAGCATGCACTTGAATTTTACTAAAGTATTTTTCTGGTACTTTATGTAGACAGTTCAACTCCCGACTAAAAAGTACATTCCTTATATTTGAAAACAAAAAGTGGCGTATCATCATGTGAAAACGCGCTATCGTCTTTCGAGACGTCAACTCGTCATTTCGCTTAGTGAATTAACGGCGGCTGTAAGACCGATAGAAATAAGTGCCTTATAAGGTGATTGCGTTAAATAGCTAGTTCGCCAGCGAAAGTAAAACAACTCCTCTGTGGCGAGTTGACTTCATCCAATATTTGCCGCCCTTTCGGAAAAAACTGATGCACCTCCGATTACCGCTAAAGCAACGCATACCAGTTTAGAAAAAAAGAAAAAAAACAGAAAAAAAAACTACAGGGGATGAAAGGGCGCTATGAAAGATTGTGTTAAAATATACTTGTACTTTACATTGAAAGTACATTTTATTTCTGGAACTTCCTTCACGTACATTCTACCAGGTGTACTTATACTACATTACTTGAAGTACATAACCTCTCATTTACTTTGTACTTCACTTCAAGTACTTGTTAGATATACTGTACGCAACCCTGTAAACAAGTAAGCACTATCTGCAAAATCAAGCCCAGGCAGTGCTAAACCTCAAAGTAGAAATGATACATCCGCAGCACATCGTTGACCAAAAAAAAAAAAAGTGCAAGACCAGAATGCACGCAGAAGCAGAACCAGCTGGTAAAGCATATCTGTGAAAACACTAAGCTGCTTTATATCTGTCTAGCAGAATTTCGCTAACAGATCCAAACCTATATACTTTCTTATTACCATAAAAAATATAAAAGTAACTTCAAAAGTAATTCACTACTTTGTACGGTAGTTAGTAATTTACTAAATTACTTTCCATTCGAGTAATTCCTAATCTACTCAGATTACTTTTGAAGCCAGTACTCAATAACTTAACATAATTACTTTTTTTGAGTAACATGTACATGTCTGGTCACGAGTGACGTCACGAGGAAGGGGAGGAGGAGGAGGAGAATGAGAGGAGGATGATGAGGTAGGGGAGAGGGAGGAGGGTGAGGAGGAGAGGAGAAGGTGCTAAGGAGGAGGAGGGGCATACCCTCCTCTCCGTACCATCCCCTCCGCCTCCTCCTCAAGAGCTGCGCTCTAATTGGGCATTACAGGGAGTTGTAAACGTCCTTCATTTATTTTAGAGCGCAGCTCTTAGGCGCCCGTTTCCGGCTTGAGCGGCGTCGCCGTCGGCGTAACCTCAAGGTCACCCCAAGGTCACGTGACCCGCCCAGGTCACGTGACGGTCACAGTGACCCCCTAGGCCACGTGGCCCCCGAGGTCACGTGACGCCCCCAGTCACGTGACCCCCGAGGTCACGTGACCACCCCAAGGTCACGTGACCACCCCAAGGTCACGTGACCCCCCCCGAGGTCACGTGAACCCCCTCCCTCCGCACCTTCCCCCCTCCTCAAGAGCTGCGCTCCAATTCGGCATTACAGGGAGTTGTAAACGGCTTTCATTTTCTCCTCTCTTTCCTGTATGCGTGACCATGAGCCACGTTATACTTCGTTAAGTTCAGTTTAGCGTGATTATGTGTCCCTCTTTATATTTGTTTTTATTTTACAACATTTTGCGACTATGTAAATGCTACATGTATCCCCTCTATGTAATGCCCCCCCCCCCCCTGAGACCTTTAGAGGTATTTAAATAAATAAATGATAAAAAGTTATGACAATTTATATATCTGACAAATTCAGCGCGGCCGGTTTTCATAAAACAAAAAGTGAAAGTAGTAGTACCTGCCAGCGCGTAATTACGCACGAACATCGCGTCACTATTAGGCAATGCGGCTGGAACCCTCAAAGTCGAATACACAGTATGCGACCGTGATACGTCCCAAAGTTGCGAGGATTTCACGCTATAGATAATGCCACCTGTCTAACCAAAATAAACTGCACGGGCCTCGCATTCTCATATTTCACGTACTTACGTAACTGACACATAAGTTTTTGCGATGTTACGTGCATTCCGTAATCTTCAAACAACTTCTAAGACATGAAAAAAAAATTCGCCAGTTGAATATAAAAGGGAAACCTACGGCCACTGTAATTACTGACAGCTCACGAAACAAGGACATGGCCAATAATGATTCCCCTTATTATCGCTTTTCATCCAACGAGGTTGGAGCATAAGCCGATAAAAAGGGGCGAAGAAGCAATCACGAAGAAGGAAGCGTGAACACAATGAGCCACGGCCAGCATTTATTTATTAAGCTGCCAGCGACTTTAAAGCCGATAAATAACGCCACAGGGAAGGGAAGCATCAAAACAATCGCAACAAAATACTGGAACCATTTCCGTTTAGTTAACGGGGTTAACAACGGATTGAAAAAACACGAACATAAAGACACAAGGTTAAAAACGCATATACCGACCGTTCTCTTCCTTGCCAGGCTCCGGACGCAAACACCGACGCGAACCAGATCGAACTCGCACAATGCGCCAGCGGTGCGGAAGGAAAACCACCAACTTCCTCCGGGGTTTCGGGGCGGGAGCGCCGCGGTCAAAGACAATGCAGACCCCCAAAGAAGTTGAACCTCAAATAGAAATCCCCCCGTACCGCCACCCCCACTCACCCCGAAACCGCGGGGTTTCTTTAGGGATTCCGGCTCCCTCCCCGTTTGAGTCGGACGTCGCCAGCCGCTGGAGAGCGTGTTTATAATCTCCCGACAAGCCGTGGTTCAAAATATTTGAAACAAACACACACACAAAAAAGAAGGAATGAAGGGAAGTTGAAGACTAGGAAAGAGAGGAGCTAGGCGAGGTGCCTCCTCAAATTTGAATAAGCGTGTGTTGGTGTATGTATTCCCCCCCCCCCCCTTTTTTTTTTGGTCGGCTCTTAGCTCGGAAGCAAACACTCGTGACCCTGGCACCGCTTTTAAAACACGTACAAAACACGTACCGACCATGACTGCTATTCAGTTTTT
Organism: Ixodes ricinus; assembly: GCA_037355805.1. NCBI lineage: Eukaryota > Metazoa > Arthropoda > Arachnida > Ixodida > Ixodidae > Ixodes > Ixodes ricinus. The sequence goes on along the minus strand of JAZHYW010028307.1, from coordinate 53,355 downwards.
TTATTTGTTATTGTTAAAGCACGAACGAAAAAGAGGCCCTCCAGACAATGCGACAAGGAAGCGGTGTCTAAGAGGTTGTGTAAACGCTCGGGTCGAGACAACACGCACGCTCGGATATTCTGTTCGCACCTAAGCGGGCAGCGCGGTGGGAGTTACGCTCTCGCCGAACCAATCGATCGCCTGCCTTTCATCACCCAACCCCGCTCCCTGCGCGTGGGTATGGGTAAGAAGCGGAAACACGCGACTAAAGGCAGGCGTGTGACTGGTTCAACGAACATGCATCTTCCACTGCACTTAGAGCTTAGGGGTGAAGGGAGCAGCCGAACATTTTGAGTGTGCGTAAGAGGGGGTTGGAACCTGCGGTTTGGATTGGAGGTGGTTTCGAGTTCAGGTCAAGGAGGCTGTATTCCGCTTTTCCGAAACTTTACTATATATTTTGTTGTCGTTTAGGAGAATCTTCAAGTACAAGGTCGTAGATCAGAACGTTTTCTTTTTCTTCTCCCTCTTTTATAGACACTGTCGTTGGCAGTGACGAAGAGGGAGTGTTGAGGATGTGGTTTTCGTGGTGACCGGTCTTCAGCTGCAGCTCTCGTCGGCTTCCGATATGGGCGTCCGTGAGCTTTTTATCCATATATATATATGTCCATATATATGTCCAAAAATACGTTCTACAAAATTTCGAGCATAATAGTGGGCGGATAATGTCTACAAAGCGAGCATTTTCGTGTGTGTTTATTATAGTTTATTCTTTCATAATTGTGAAGAGACTGCTGGCATCGTGGTCGCTGAAAAAATTCTTTAAGAGGATTAAACGGTCGCTGCGCAAGCATCCGTGACAGCTGTATATACGGAGAGAAAACGATGAAGAGGAGATGGCAGCGCCCGAAAATTTTAGAGCGCCAAGCTCTGATTGGGAGTAGACAGAAAGACTAGCTGTCTTTGTTTTTATTCGCTGCCTCCCAACAGTCGGAGCGTCGTCTGCGCAGTGTCTCGAGTCGGCAGCGGCAAGAGCACTTTCACGCGTCACATAAAGAGTTCGGTCGCCCTTTCTAGTGGTAATATGGCACAAGAAGAAATGACAAAAATCTTAAAGGCCATGGAAGATTTCAAACGGGAAGTGCGAGCGGAGTCACGAGCCCTCAAAACTAGTGCTGACGCTTGCAAAACTGCCACAGATGACTTAAGAACGGCACATGCTGATATCAAACAGCTTCGAACAGATGTGGAACGGGTTCAGGAAGTTTGCAATGAACTAGAAAAGGAAAATGACTGGCTGAGGGAACTGTTGTACAAAACACAAACCGAAGTCCAGAACCTCGACCAGTACAGTCGAATGAATAACGTGGAAATAAAAGGCACCCTAAAAGGAAACGGAAAACACACCAGTGAAATCGCTAAAAGCATTGGCATTCTGGTGAATGTTCCGCTCGAAGAATTCGACATTGACATCTGCCACGCGGTTCCCGCCCGTGGTAACGAAACGGAAAACATAATCATTCGCTTTGTCACAAGAAAAAAACGCAACGAGTTTCTTGCGGCTTCCCCCAAAGCAAGGCTAACTACCGAAATACTTGGGCTCTCGGACGCTGGTGTCAAGTCGATTTTCGTTGACGAGCATTTATCTCCTGCAAAAAAGCAACTGCTGGGCGCAGTTGTAGCGAAGAAAAAAGAAAAAACACTGGAAGCACGCTTGGACAAACAACGGAAAGATTTTCGCAAGGCAGACGGATGACTCTGAGATATTGTACATGGCTTGCAAACAAGATATCTCAAAGATAAACTAAGACGTGAATGATGACGGCGCGGATAGAGAGAAAATAGCTGATACGTCACAGTCATATGATATAACAGCGTTTAACACATTTTGTTTGAAAGTATGTAACAATTTTTCGATTCTTCATTTGAATGCCCGGAGTTTGTGTAACAAGGTTGATGAGGTTGAGTGTTTTGTTAATTCCCTAGACATGAAATTTGATATTCTAGCATTTATCGAGACCTGGTTTTGTAACCATGACGTTTGTTTGAATGGGTATCACTGTAAGTATGTAAATCGACCACAGAAGACTGGTGGTGGTGCTGCCATATACATAAAGAATAGTGTTGCTTTTAAGTTAATCGAAGGAGTTATCGTCGTCAACCCCCGTATTATGAATGCATTGCGATAAGCTGTCTAGATATTCTTGTTGTTCTCCTGTACCGCCCCCCTGATGGAAAGAAATGTACATTCTTTGAATTTGTTTGCTCTGTTTTACAATATGTAAGTTCACTCCGTCTCAAAGTGATGATTGTTGGTGACATAAACATCGACTTACTCGTTGAAAACACACACCAAGTAGAGTTTCTTACTCTCATCCAGTCTTTTGCATGCTTCAACAGGATCAATACTCCCACCCGTGTAACAGCCACTTCATCTACATTATTAGACTCATGCATAACAAACTTCCACCCAGATGACGTACTGTCAGGAGTCATAACCGCTGGAATAAGCGAGCACATGCCCATTTTTTGTATTTTGCCTAAATTAAAAAAAGTTATAATACACCTGTTTCACGCTTATATCGTCATATATAGGAAGAGGCGTTAAATACATTTTATGCCTTATTACAAGAACAAAACTGGGAAAATGTCTTGTGTGAAAGAACTCAAGATAAGGCATACAACCTATTTTATGAAACAATGAAGGATTCCTATGACACATATTTTCCCCTACGATTGAAAAAAACTAACAGAAGAATTAGAAAGCCGTAGATCACGCAGGAACGTTTCCGTAGGATAGGTGAAAAACATAAAATGTACGATAAAATGTAACGGAATTCAAAAAAGTATAGAAATCGCCTGAACTCTGATATTCGAAAAACGAAAGAACCTTTCTTTCAACGTAAGTTTGCAGGCGCGCAAAATGATCCAAAAAAGATATGGGAAACTGTTGACGAAATCATTAAGCGCCGTTCACACTCTTGCGACCAAGAACAACCGAGAGAGACCAGACCGGTTTTTAGGACCGGATGCGCTATACAGCGGAGCTGGTCCTAAGAGATCGCAAGAGGCTTAAAAACCGGTTTGGTCTCTCTCAGTCGTACTCGGTCGCACTCGGTCGCCAAGAGTGTGAACGGGCCTTTAAAGCCCGTTCACGCTCTTGCGACCGAGCACGACCGAGAGAGACCAGACCGGTTTCAAGCCTCTTGCGACCTCTTAGCACCGGATGCGCTATAGCGGAGCTGGTCCTAAGAGATCGCAAGAGGCTTACAAACCGGTCTGGTCTCTCTCGGTCGTACTCGGTCGCAAGAGTGTGAACGGGCCTTTAAGCCGCGTCACAACTGCTTACCCGATTTAAAAGTAGACGGGGAATCGTTATCTGGAACTGAACGTTTTCCCATCAGCTGGTGAATCCAAGTCTGCAAGTTAACCCGGTAACCACAGAAAGTGCCTAAAACGATATTTCAAGCTCAATCGTTCTTTATCCAGTAACTGAGCACGAAATAGTTATGTTTATAATGTCCATTAAAAACAATTCAGCTTGCGGGGTGGACGAGCTTAAAGTAGCACCTATTAAATTTGTATCTAGCATTATTTCAATTCCTCTTACTCATATATGTAAATTGTATATTTGAAAGTGGTATTTTTCCTGATGTATCAAAAATAGCGAGAGTTTCAACAATCAGTAGGGCTGGCTCCAAACATGACTTAGGAAACTACAGACCAATATCAGTGTTGCCGTTGTTCTCAAAAGTAATTGAAAAAGCAATTAATGAAAAGCTTTAAAAGGTTTTTCTAGGTACGATGTCATAATCAAACAACAGTATGGTTTTCAAAAGGGGAAAACTACCGAACTAGCGCTTTTGCACATTAAAGAAAAAATTAATACGTAATATTGAAGATGAACGTTTTACAATTGGTTTATTTATCGATTTTAGAAAGGCTTTCGATTGCATCAAACATGACATTCTCCTTTCAAAGCTCGAGACATATGGCATACGCGGGACTGCGCATAAGCGTATTACAAGTTATCTTACATCTCGCACACAGTATACGGTTTATAATAACATAAAATCGCCCCTAGGGTTAATAACATATGGCGTACCACAAGGCTCGATACTGGGACCTTTACTGTTCCTCGTCTATATAAATGACATACATAATATACCATTTACCGAAGATTTAATACTGTATGCCGATGATACAAATGCATTTTTTTTTCTGGGGCCAATCTTAGCGAACTTGAGACCAAAATAAACAAATATTTAATTGAAGTTTCATCGTGGCTGGTGGTTAACGGTCTTTGAGTGAACCTTTAAAGGTTCACTAAAAAAATGAGTTTGATTTCTTCTTTTAATGGTGACGATTACTTTATCTACGTTTTTAGGCGTCCTAAAAGTGGATACAATTATTATCACGATCGGCCTAGGTATTTCCTTTCTAAAGCGTGATCGAAGATCGCGACGCAGTCTTTTTCTATGCGGGTAGTCATCTTCAGTAACGTTGAAAAATAATAGCTCTGCGTATAATCCTAATTAATTTTTTTTCCCGGACGCTTTGAGCGTGATCGACCCATAAGCACAAAGAAAACGAATTCCTTTCAGGTTCCTCTTAAAAGTCTCGGTCAGACTGGTAATACACAGTACAAAAGACAGTCGGCAGAGCACAATCTTGGGCGTGTTCTTACTTGTCACATTCGTTATACAAAAAGCTGTCTGCCTGTACGTTTAGGGCATACGTACAGTCGGGAGGAAAAGTTTGCGGGGCACGGGAGCGCGTGCCGAAATGCATCGCCGCGCCGTCCGACGGCGCGCCGCCGCGACTAAGGAGCCGCGCTTTCCGCATGCGCGCCTTTCGTGCTCGCTATCATGTCTCTTTCGCTCGTTTCTTTCCGACGCACTCCTGATAACCAGGAGTCGGCGCCAGGGGCGCAGGATGGCGCTTCGCTGGCTGTCATGCTGCTGAGCATAGAGTTATTATAATGTACGCTAGAGGTTCAACTGGCGCTAGTGTCTATGCGACTTCCGTGACGCAAATTGAAGCAGACAGCAACCAGTCTACTTTTGCGGTGCTCCTGTGCATTCCTATGGGAAAACGCGCGTGCATTTTGCCTCTTCGCCGAAAAATAACACGGAACACTTTGGTTATTTGGGTCGTACCGAATAGTATGTACCTTGATTAACACTGTGAAAGTGTAATTGCTTTAGTTAGCGCATTTTTCTTCATCAGTGAACGATGTTTAACTTCGCTACATTTCAGTCCCAAACGTGTGTTTCGCAGCAGGTGTGTAAAAACAAGCGACGATTCGAAGCAAAATTACAATCGAAAGGAATATAGAGTGTGTTCAAGGCTCGCCAGCATTCCGGTGACGCTTATATATTGATAATATGCCAGTCCTGTCACTATATGAAAATGACCCCGCCGTGCATGAGCGGATAAAAACATTCAAAACGTAGAGAATAAAGTCCGTGGGCTATGGAAGGTGTCTCTTCGTATTGTTTTCTCTGCCGGGCAGCTTTTATCGGGCACTTGTTCTCAAAGATTTCGAGCGTGCGGGTGCTATTTTGAACGTAGAACAAGCAGCTTCGCTCAGAGCAGAAAGAATAAAGCGGTACTTACTTATTTAAAATCGGAATAGATTACGTGGCCTTCAATTTATTTTGATCCTACATGCACGTGCAGTTACTGATCCAGTGTTACTGCGTAGTTCTTGCCGTCTTTCTTAATTTCCAGATGTTCTTCGTTCGTTTGGCACGTATATCCCCCACGCTGAAAAGCGCCGACGTCGTGTTCGCGCTAACAGTGTCCGACAGTGCACAAAAATACACGTACGAAGCCGTTTTAGCACCGTTTTTAATGCGATGAATTTGAAAGAAAAACGCCGTAACTGACCAATTATTTCGTCGGCCTGACTGAGAAATGTTCCAAGCTACCTAGTACGTACGAATTATTTGGGATATTTGCTCTTATGACCGAGCGCAGGGAGAAAATGCACTCACTTTTCCCATAGAAATGCATTACCGGAAGTCAATTTTGGACTGGTTGCTGTCTGCTTCAATTTGCGTCAGCACACTAGCGCCAGTTGAACCTCTAGCGTACATTATAATAACTCTATGGCTGCGCGTCTGCTTCAGCCGCCTCAGCCGCCGCGCTGTGACGGAGCTCGCGGAAGGGGTAACCAGGCGCTTTGTCACCCAGCGCGGCTGCTGAGGCCGCGGAAGAGGACGCGAGGCATCTACAGCCAGCGAAACGGCAACTTGCGCCCCTGGCGCCCGACTCCGGTTATCAGGAGTGAGTCGGACAGAAACGAGCAGAAAGAGACATGGCTGCCAGCACGACGGGCGCGCATGCGCAAATCGCGGCTTTTAATGCGGCGGTGCGCCGTTGCACGGCGCGGAGATGTATTTCGGCACGCGCTGCCGTGCCCTGCAAACGTTTGCTCCCATACTGTACGTATTTTCAATTTTTAAATTTTTTAATAACGTATGAGCAGTCTGACTGCGGCTTCAGACCTAGAGCGGACATGAATAATACGTGGTAAAGTAAGCGAGAAAAAATATTGACATGGTTTAATTAGAGCAACCGACACCACGACCATATTTTTGACACTCGAGAGCGAAATTCAGCTTTCTTTCCCATCCGGGCAAACTTCTGTAACGTCGTTGCTCGTATTTTTTTGTTGTGATTAGTGTGTCACGCGCAAACGCAAAACTGATCGAAAAGCAGCTATTGGCGCCGTGCGCGATCGAAAGTGTCGCTGTGGTCGGCCTTCCACGATTGGCCGAATGCTAACTAGGACGTCTCATCGACGGAAGTAAGAGGAATGGAAGAACTTTAAGTTTTGAAAGGTGTTGGCAGTGTCGGTTTCAGAGCGCCATGATTTCAAGCTTCCACCGTGATCATTTAGAAACACCATCGAACTTGTTGTTCGCGAAGGTAATGACGTCACAAGAGGGAATCATGCGAGGGCTCCCACCAAAACATCTCGCCGCTAACAGTCAGTGACGGCTTAGAAGAACCATGAAATGATTTTTCAACTTGTTCCTCCTTAGCTTCAATCCTCAACTCAAAAGCGAAATGAGAAATCACGTGGTCGTGTGACTAGCTTGGGCACCGGAGGCGATAATTCCAGGCTTCCTCCGCGCTTTTTAAGCGCACCACGGAACTTGCCATTCTCAAGCGATGATAAGTGCCGCCACGGCATGACTGGCCACGAATGCGAATATTTATTTATTTATTTATTTATTCTTATTTTCAGTGACCCACCAACAGCTTAACGCCTCCTTAGTGGTGGACTTATCAATGAGTCAATTAGTAGTAAAATGTTAAACAGGGTAAAAGCGAAACGTTAGGAAAAAACAATAGCCTCAACACACTTCCGAAACTTACCGCCGAATTCACAAACCTCACTCAAATTGAGGGTCCCCTCCACTTCCTCGAGGAAGTGGAGGGGCCCTCAATTTGAGTGAGGTTTGTGAATTCGGCGGTTACGCTCTTCATCAAAAATATCAAAACCATAGCATTTCCGCAAATCTGTCCTAAATGGTTATAAATCAGGTGTAGGCGTATCATGGGTGCAGCATGGTAAAAATTGGTAGGGTAAAAATTCGTCGACGGATTGCTTGTTGACGAGTTCAGACATCCGAGTGACGCAGTGCTGGTGTCCAATGCGTGAGCTGGGTTCGGCTGACGGAATTGGGCACCGCGGATGCGTCACTGTGAAAATGCGGAGACCTTTCGTAGGAAAGGAGATAGTCCGCTATATTTTGAAAATTTTGAACCGAAAACCATGCTTTAGACTTTCTACACCCGTGCACTCTTTTTCTTTTTGGCGTACTAAAGTATATGCGATTAGTTAAATCCCAATTTAAACCAGTCGAAAGATTAATTTCATGGTCTCTTAATAAAAACAGGGCCTGGCCAGTCCGAAGCGTCTTGTTATCGCTTCGCAATCAATCTAATGGCGGCACTAAAAGATAAGAACGCTGATGAACAGATCATGAACCAAAAAGAGCATAATCATAATAAGCCCCATCCTGTGTTTCTTAAAGTGGCCACGACTGTAGGTGTTCTTGACGTGAATGCTAGTGAAGTTTGTTACTATAGTGTCACTGACGAGGTGAGAATGGCAAGGAGGAGTTTCAGCTGTGCCACCTCCAGCGCGAGCTTGGACAACGCTCAGGTTGGCTCCGGCGTCCCGTGCGCCCTCGAGCGTGCAGGCGCAGCCAGAGCACGACGGAAGGCGACAAGCACGTGCTCGAGGCTGGGCGTTCGAAAGAGACGCCCTGCCGTTCTCACATCGTCAGTGACTATGCGGAGCGCAAGTTCGTCTGCTTCTTGAGCAGGGTGACGTCAGAATGACGCCGAGCTCTGATTGGCTCCGTTTGGAAGGATAGTGGGTAGACCTCGTCAAGGCAGCTTGCATTGATGTCTGTACCCCCTATCCTTTCAATCCGAGCCAATCAGAGCTCAGCGATCTGTCGTTACCGCAACCCCTGCGAAAGAAGCAGACGAACTTGCGCTCCGCTTATAGTTGCTCTAATAAAGAAAAACTATTAGATAAAAAAAAAGATTCGAGAAAAGCCGGCATTTTCTTTTCTCAGCACATGGTTTTGACAGAATATACTTGCATAGTAAATAAAAAGCAGGATGTTGAATAAAAAAAAACGATATAAATTATTATTTTTGTCACGATTTACATCATGATTTAAGTTAAATGGACTCTTAGGCCTGGTTCACACTTACAGCTAATCCACTGCCGCCGAAGCGGAATCGGCCACGGCAATGCACAGTCGACGCCGATTCGCAAGTGTGAACCAGGCCTTCTACCTTGATTTATATCCTTCCTTTCCCGAATGAAACAAGGTACATACTCCGTTAACCCTTAAGCTGAGACTTCAAGCTCCGTCTTTAGCGCGAGCTCGCTGACTTCAGCAGCGCTTGGTTGCGCGTGCCTTGCGCGTTCACACTTGCGTTAGCAAGGGCAGGAAGCTCGCGCTGAATGCGGAGCTTCTAGTGTCAGCTTAAGGGTGAACCAGGGGTTTCCCCAGGATTCTAATCAAGGGGGGTGTCCCAATGGCTGGGGGGGGGAGGCGATGCGAGGCGAGGCTAGATAAAATATAAAACTGTTTCTTTTTTAGTCCACTAGCTAAATTACAGACGTCTATTAACCAAATGCTCATACCCGTAATGTATGTTTCCCTTTCTCTATATATACACCTGAGAGGTGGTGTTTTCTACTTAATCTGAAAAAAAAGAATTTTATTTTTTCCTTTTTTTTAGATTCAAGGGGGGGGGGTGTCCAGGAAAACTAGGGGGGGTCTATACCCCCCTAGGGGGGATCTAGGGACATCCCTGGGGTGAACGGAGTATAGTCGGTGACAAAATGAGAACAGCAGGGCGTGTTTTTGAAACAACCCGACTCCAGCACGCTCTCCATGCCTTCCGCCGTGCTTTGGCTCCACGAGCGTGCTTGAGGTGCACGAGACGCCGAAGCGGTGTCGAAGGTAGGAAACTCGCGCTGGAAGCGGAACAACTGAAGCTCCTCCCTTCCGTCCTCGCGTTGTAACCATAGAAACCACGTTTTCTTTATATTTTGAATTCTTGCCATTGTGTACCTTCATTGAAAACACTTATTTTATGATTTACATTGAATAATACCTGCGTAATGGGCCGCCCACACTAGCGAGAAAACGCGCGTGGCACGCCAATCGCGGCGAATGTCACGTGACAGCACAGGAGGCCTCGCGCACTCTCGAAGCATTCGAGCGAACGCATGATTTCACGCGCTCAACCGATTTTGCGGAACGCGTTTTCAACGCGATCGGCGCGCCGCGCGCGTTTTCTCGCTAGTGTGGGCGGCCCTTATGAAAGATTGTTATAAGGGCAGGGAGAAAAACAAAGTGATTCACCTCTGAGTTAAACACATGTCAGGGTGTTGAGTTTACCTTTTCACTTTGCTCTTCGTAGCTGAATATCGTTGAAGGATGCAAGTTGAATACTACGAGTCAAAGCTGACAAAAGAAACAGCAAATACCTTACTAAAGAATGCATCTTACTTTGCGAAAGTACAACGGTCTTCGCGCCGACAGCTTTTGCGTAGTAGGAACGGCTGGACGCGCACAGCCTCGGGGTATTCCCTTTGAATTGGGAGGGGTGGGCGCCGCCATTCATCGTCGTGGACAGCCTTGGAGAGATTGGAGGCAGCCGTTTTTGCCACCTTGACGAATCCGGTGTCTCGGTGCATCGGCGGTCGCCCTCTCCCTCGGTGCAGCCCGAAAGCGCAACAGCGTCGAGAGCGCAACGCGCAAGCGTTTTCTGGGAAGCGCGCCATTCCCGTTGCCAGGGGAGGATTTGGTGCTGTAGGCGCGCTCTCTGATGCAGATGACCCGAGTAGAATTTATCCTCCTATAATCAGTGACAGGTTAAGAGTTGAGGGAAGCTCATCCCTCCTCTTTCCACTTTAGCAGAGCGGACGTTGGAGAGGAGGTGACCTCCTTTCCAAAGTTCGCTCTGCTAAGATGGAGAGGGGTGGGAGGAGCTTCCCCTGAACTTTTAACCTGTCACCGTCTATAGTACAGTATTTTGAAAGAGTGTTCGGCGCTCCTTCTTCCCCTTATGCCTGTGTCCCACTAGAGCGACGGACAAAAACAAACGACAGCGACAAGCCTCAAACCAGAGTCTTTGGCGATTTGAGAGGCTTTGTAGAATAAAGGAGAATATGCTCATATATACACGAGCATCGTGCACGCGAGGGTATCTTTGGCAGGCTTGAAATTGCTCGTGCTTACTTCACGAGCACTGAACGACTACATGCCTGCCTAAGGTACCATCGCGAGCATGCTGCATGGGTTTGAGGCTTGTCGCTGTCTTTTGTTTCTGTCTGTCGCTCTAGTGGGACACGGGCGTTACAGACTCTTCTTTCAGGTTCCATCGGCAGGCCGTATGCATCGGTGCATCGGCATATGCCTCTTCAGTATTGTGATTATTTATCCAGTCTGGGGCGTTTCAAACGTGCGGCATTCGCATGATTTTGGCTAGGATGACTTTGGCTGACCGGCACCGGGCACTAATGTCTATTGACTCCATTGTTATAATAATAATAACAATAATAATAATAGCTTTATTTACCATGTATAAGCATGGTGGGGGCTGAGAAAAAAAGCTGTCCAAGCAGCTTGACTGGTCCTCAGCCCCCCTCAGGTACATACAGTGGCGAGAAAGACATTTAAAAGGAACACAAGAAATTATATAATAATACAAGGTACTTTCATCATAACAATGAACAACAGACAACTATCAGTAATACATGAAACAAGAGTAACATTTGCCTATTAAAGAGGTCGGGAAGTTGTACACAAGAAAGGGAAAACTATTCAAAATATTTTAAGATACTTCATCACAATATATATATATATATATATATATATATATATATATATATATATATATATATATATATATATATATATATATATCAGTAGAATAGTGTTATTCAATATATCCGCGGGAACGTTTGTGTGACATCGGTTATCCTCAGACTGTTTTCAGAAGATTTAAATATTTATCGGAAATTGCTCATATTTTCTTTTGACGTGGTGATGCATTAGGGCAATTCAAGCACATTCACTAACGTTGACAACACAAATAGGTTACCCTACTTGGAAAAAGCCCAGCGTGGTTCATAGCCTTCATCGAGAGTGTTGCAGTAAGTTATTATTAAATCTGTAATAAAATATGTAAGGAATTTTCTTTTGTGAACAATTGTTCTGGGGTACCAGGTTCATAGAAACAACTGATAATTAGTCTTCTATTTCTAATAAAAATATGAAAGATAAAACTATGTTGCGGAAAAGGTTGTTAAAATATTTAATTAAACAAAGTTTGAAGTTTTAATTTGAAGAAAAAAAAATCTTTTTAATCGAATGAGTTGACTACAAAAGAACATGAAGTAAATTTAAACGCTTCAGCTTAGTTCCGTTTTTTTTTTCAATCTTTTTGACAGGCATGGAATGTTTCCTTTCGATGTCCCTTATTATAATGTACTTATTCTAATGCACTTTAAGAAGTTACTCACGCCTCGAGGCAAAATAAGATAATTAAGATATTCCACAATTATTCATGTGGCCTTTGAAGCTGGTCTTGACATGTTTGCAGAGTACTGGCCTTTTAAAAGAAATCCGGAAACACCCTTTCCTGAAATGGAAAAAGAAAAAGAAAACATCAACAATGGAATCGCTGTATTACAGCGACAAGAACAAACTCATATTCATTCGATACTGGTATTTGCGCCCAAACCACTAATAGCATCCTCGATCATCCGCAACGGTGCGTACCGGGACACCGAGGTGCGCCCCTTCGTCTTGGATCGAGTGCACCGGTGCGCACCGGACGTCCTCGATTGAAGGAGCGCACCCTCCCGGTGCGGCTTTTCGTTGCCCCAACGCGCACCAACAAAATCGACGGTGCGCTGGGGTGCAGTCCCATCAGGCATTGCGGCCAGGAGCGGGAATCAAGGAGATGGCCGTCTATCGAGATGGCGACCTTGCGAAAACAAACACGCCTCTCAGCGGCACTCGATGAATTCCTCAGCTCTTCTGACCGCGAGGACGACGTTACCATCGCCGCGATTACCGGTGACTCCTGCAGTGGCAAGGAGCGCCCGAAAGTTATGAACTTCTTGGAAAGCGTTGTGAGGTGTTTCGGTGACACCGATGCACGGCAATTATCTGGTGGTACTCTTTCTTGAACCAACAATGATGGGCAAAATATGCATGTGGAACTGTCACCCGCTTCGTGACTCCATCGACAATCACGTCCACGATGTTCATTTGTGTGGGGCCGCTACATCTGCGAGTAACAGGAGAAATCGACAGCGGACGGCCACCGCGCGCGGACGAACGCAAGAAAGAAAAAACGAACAAAAGTCGAGGTGACCCATGGTGGCGCTCGCCGCGGCGCTACCAATGGCGCAGTGCAGTTTGTAGTCAATGCTGGAACGACTTCGCGCTGCACCACCGAGATGCGCCGTGCACCGTCCTGCTTTCAAATCGATTCCGGTGCGAGTTGATCGAAGGTGCTATAAAGTAACCAAGCTAAGGACCCAAACTTGATTCGCTTATTATTTTAGCTCTCTTTTCACTTTTTTTTTGCCGTTTAGCTGTTGAAAATTGTAATTTAATGTAACTGAGTTTCGAAGGACGCATCACGCATATTTAACGATACTTATTTTGTACACAAGTATAGTGGACGTGTTGTTGTGAAATTCTTATAGCAGCCTGCTTGGTGATGCTTCGAGAGTTGCACTCAGTTTCGACAGGATGAGCATCTTGATGTGAATGAGCTTTCGACCCACAGCAGCAAACAAATTCGTACTTTCTGTAACTGCCGCTTTGAATTAATCCTTGACGTTCGTAACCTACAAAACACGTGCTAGTTTTTCTCTCCACGCAATCCCGGCCGAGGTGCCCGCAATCTGACGGAGGCCTATTGCGAAGGAGGCGCCGTGTAACCGAGCTTTCGGTTGCACGTCAAAAGATCCCCAGGTGGCCCAAATTAATCCTCAGTCCTCCGCTGGGGCGTGCCATATGCCCGTCGTTGGATTGGCACGTAAAATCCCCAAATTTGACATCTCCACGCAATAACAGTCCAAGAAAAAAGATTGTAGGAAAACGAGCAGCGTTTATTCCTTCAACTCGCAGACAGAACAAGCGGCCACGTGGTCTGGGGCGATTATATGCGCAAATGTTTTTCATAGCCACGTGCTGGGGTTGGCAAAGCAGAAGGCACGCGTTGAGTTTCATACCCCTGTCAGACGGGCTAATTTAGTCGCACTTCAACCAAGTGCACTTCAGCTCACCGAATGGCACTTCAAGTGTTTCGGTGCCACACGGGATACATTATAGTTTCACTCGGAAATGATGACAATAACGATGGGTAAAGTGCTATTAGACACCTAAAATGTTGAAGATAAAGGCATAAATGTCTCAGCAATATTTAGTCTTCTTTAGTAGAAACACTTAAGAAGGCAACGTTACCTTAATTGACAATACTTACGCCAATCGCATTGATTCTGGTCGATCATTACGAGGCAAGATGAAGAAAAAGAAGACAAAGAAGAAGCGAACTCACTTGAAGCCGAGCAGGTTTTTCAGGAAGAAGCCGAGTGACACACTATACAAATGTCACTAAAGGCGAAGTGCACACCGTTGAAGTGCACTAAATTAGCCCGTCAGACCGGGGTGTTACACATTCTTCGCGGTTACATTTTCCCTTTCATTGCAGAGATTGGATACGAGCAACTACCCGAATGCTTAACGAGCCACTGATTGCCACGAGCTCAAATCCAGTGCTCACGCAATGCTCGTCTATGAGTTGCATCCAAATATCATCACACCAGGGCAGGGACTCCGGAACCGGGGGGCAGGGGGGGGGCGGTCGCCCCCCAACATTTTTGCACAGGGGGCAGGGCCCCGCCCCCACTTTTCGTGGGGGGGCCCTGCCCCCTGTGCAGTACTTGCCCCCCCCCCCCACTCCCAAAATACGGCAGTACTTGCCCCCCCACTTCCAAAATAGTTCCGGAGTCCCTGCACCAGGGCCATCACTATGGACGTTTACGTCAACACCGGGCGACCCCTATGCTACGTCACCAGGTTCTTTGAAAGAGTGACTGAAATAAAAATTCCGCTTTTAACTTTGAAATTACACCGCTCCAAAAATAATTGTCTGTGGCATTGCAGGCAAATGTGTCCCCCCCCCCCCTAAAAAAAAACACACACAAAAAAACACGTTTAAAAAAAATACGTATTTTGAGTCGCTCACTTTCCGGCCTAATGCAGCTCTAGCGGTCCGAACCATATGCCAAATTTTCAGAGCGTGCCGTTATCTGAATCAAAAGGTGTAAACGATAGTTCAAAAATTGCATGTGAAAATGCAAGGACAAATTAGAGATGAATGGCGTCAGTTACTGGAACGGGCCTCATATTCTATTGAAATTTTCCCGAAATCACATGACACTTGAAGGAGATAAACGCACAAACTAAAAGTTCGGCAATGCAAAATTAAATAAAATATTTTTTTTTTTTTGCGGGCACTTTGGACGTTGTTTTAGAGATCCTTTTCACTAAGCTCCTTTATAAAATCGGCGAACCGGCGCACGCCACAGAGCACGTGCGCACACCACATCGCGAGCTGATTGGCCGATTTTTTAAAGGAGCTTAGTGAAAAGGATATTTAAAACGCCGTCTGAACCGGTATGGTCAGTAAGCTTTTGTGGAGTGAAAAACACTGCAACTCAATATCGCTGCACTGTCATTTTGAGGATGCTGCTCGTCGTCCATAAAGCGGTATTCATACGGAGGAGAAATCCCAGGGATATTTCCACGTAGGGCGCATCACGTGACGAAAACCTCATGGCTTTTGCAACGCAGCGCTGTGACGTCATTTCCGTGGCGGAGGAAGGAAGAAGGGGTCCAAAGGAATATTCAGGCGGTACAAGCAATCACGGTGATGGCGGCGGATGAGTTTGTTTTTGACGATATTTTGTAGTTGAACACATTGGTGTTAAGTATGGCGACCATTACATTCGTCTGGAACTGCATGGTCAAGAGTAAAAACCTCTCAATAGACCCTTTTCCAAAGTATACCGAGCAACATTGGCGGTCACCGTTGCTTGCTCACGAAGCGCGTGATTGGACTCGAGTCCTAGCCGAAGGATGACGCAGCGCTCGTTTTCATTACGAGCTAAGCCGAGTTCGCTCCGAACGCGGACGCGTGCCTCGTGTCCAATGCGTACTCAGAGTATGTGACCAAGCAATGGCGGACAGGCGTTCGGCGCGGACTGTTGAAAAGGGTCTATTAGTTTGCAAGCGCGGACATCCTTCCTCCCCGGCACCTCGTCGGTGTGAAGGACGTCACGCACATTCCTCCGCAGATTTCTTCCCTGGGGGGATCGGTGGCCGAGTGGGCTAAAGCGCACACCCAGCTCGACGCGCGTGGAGCGAAAGCTCGCGCTGCAGAACCCAGGGCATAGCCCAGGGATCCTGGGTTTGAGCCCCACCCCTGCCCGTTTCGATCTGGATGAGCATCGTATCGGCGTGCGGTCGTGTATCACTACTGCGTGGTGCACGTTAAAGACCCCAGGCTAACGGTTGTACTGCACTGGCTAAATTGCTCATCTACAGCGAGTGACTCGTCGCAACTTTAAATGGCTGACCAACTACACGCTGTATAAATATCCCCCCCCCCAATTTCTTCCCAGTGTGAACACCGCTTAAAAGTGCCGTGTAACGATATTGGTAAAAATGTTCCTCACTCTACACAAGCTTACTAGCACATATGCTCGAGCGCAACGCCACTGACCAGGAAGTTTCCTTGCCGACGCGTAATTTTAAGAATAAAATCGGACGTTTTTTTATGTCTCTTCTTCGCAAAACTTGATGACGAAGTCGTGGGGATCGCATTGGTGGCGTTGTCAACAATGCGAACCCCAGGATTTTTTTATCGAGCTTTGTGATTACCGTGGTTATAATATTTAGATGCCGTTCATACAGTGGACAGGAGCACTGCATGCGTGAGCATTCGATTGGGGCTCGTGACAATCGATGCCCTGACATCCATTCGGGTGGTACACGTGGTTCATATACTATCGCTACAATGACGAAAATGGCCGAATCTTAACAATGTTTGAAACTCACCAAGTGCACCGTGTTTTGCCAATCCCAGCAAGTTGTTATGATAAACATTGGGGACATATTTTCGATTCCTGACCACGTGGCTGCCTGTTATGGCTGCGTGTCGAGGGGGTAAACGCTGCTCGTTTTTTTCCCTTTGTTTTCTGCGACTTCCGCTGAATGAACAAAACAACAGCAACGACAACAACTAACGCTTGTTTCATGGATTAGGAATGTCAAGGTATAATTTGAATCGGCATTTACTGAAAGTACAAAAAATGTTTCCATCGACATTTTAAGGAGGCGCACAAAATGCCAAATCAACTCACGTCGGCTTGAATGGCAACGGCAGGCACGTCTCCGACGCCTTCAACGGCCAGCTCGGCGAAACCGTCCTCCCTGACCCGAACCACGTTGCCCGTGCAGGATCTGCGGTCCACCGAACTGCCGCTGAGGACGTCGCAGTAGTAGCCCTGAGGCAGGGTGGTGTTGAACAGTCCCGTGACCGTGGAGCGGCCGTTGTTGATCAACACGAAGCCCTTGCGGAGCCTGGCGAACGCTACGGCGTCCTCGCTGTCGTCCCACCAGTTGGTGACCGGCGCCGACGCGACAACATTGCGGAACTTGACCATGTTTCGTATGGGTAGCCACCTACACGAGGGGAAAACGGTGGTGAGGTGGCGCTTCACACGATGCAGGGTCTCGAGACCTCGGGGTAGGCACGAGCCAACCACATGACACTATAGTGTCATGTGGTTGGCTCGTGCCTGCAAATAAGCTCAAAGTGCCTAAAATAAGCTCTGAAATGCCTCAGAAAACACTATGCCATACTGAATGCAGTCTACCTATAGGTAGACTGCATTCAGTATGGCATAGTGTTTCCTGAGGCATTTCAGAGCTTATTTCAGTCAGGTTAGCTTAACATGCAAAAGTTCTGCGCAAAGCCTTGAAGTTTTATTTAGACACGGGCACCGCCGTCCCAAAGAGGACTTCGGACAGGTGAAAGGGGGTTGAAATTCATCGTGTGCATTCGGGAGCTCTAATTTGTCGCATATCAGGTTGAACAAAACGTCCCCAATATGTGTAGATCCCTCTCGCCATTCAACTATTTTTCCTTTTCATTTATATGCATGCGTAAATTAACATGCAAAGTGAAGGAAGCTGACCGATATAAGTATAAGGAGATCACTTGATTTGTTCATTTATGGAACAATGAACAACCAATCACGGATCAATGATCCTGAACGTAATAAAGCTGCGCCCTGCGTTTCTTACGCTATCGGCATCTATCCGCGACGTGCGCGACCAAAAGCTTTGCTGTGATCGTAATTTCCGATTGGCCAAACGGGCATCGGGACGTCTTTATCTGGATTAATTCCTCTCGCATCGACGGAAATGAGCGCAATGTCAGAGCGTCAACCTTGACGATATGGGGCCGACGATCAGCCAGAAAGGACAAAACTCTCTGTGAACTCCTCGATTCCGTTCGAGAGAGAGAGAGAGAAGTATCTAATCCGTTCTGAGGGGAGTGGCTCGGAGACCCGCTCCTGTGGGAAGAGGAGGGGAGAAGAGTACGAGAGGAAATGAAGACAAGGAAATCGAGAAGCGGGTTTCTTCCCGGCAGATGGAAATCTACAAATATGATCATTTTGACTGTTTTTAACGAATTTTGAGGCAAATTTAAAATTAAAATTACTTTTAAGAGAAGAGCGACAAAACGAATAGTTCTAAGTACTAGAGATGCCTCCTATTTTATTTTAAACCATGACGGGAAGGCTAAATAACGCGGTATATGTTGTACGTACTAAAGATGTCTCCTATTTCAATTTTAAGACCCCGTCGAGGTGGCTAAATGTTGCGGTATATGCTTCTTATAATTTGACAGGACAGTTTTCGCTAGATTTATTTTCAATAAGTTCAACGAGATGGCGACACCAGCACCAAATGCCCCAAGCCATGACATGACCTTTGTTCTCGTTCCCTCGAATTTGCACGAACGGTGGCACGCGTCGTTTTCCTCACACTCCCAAGATCAGTTTTGCCGGAGGATGGTTTGTGTGCCATTTCCGTCTGCTGCAGCACGCAAAAAAAATAGGACCAATCAGAGGCGACGGATGTATGTCGTAGTGACGCCATGGCAATGTGCGGTTTGATCTCCCAGATTACTTTCACACGTTATGGCGCCAACGAGACCACAGGGGAAGCCACGCGCTCGCGGCTCGCCTATAGATAGGCTACAGTGAACTAGAATAGAAGTAGTGGAAAAATAGCCGGCATCCAGGTGAGGCGCTTCGTGTAGAACCTACCAGGTAGCGCTGGTGTTCGATTCCGGAGCACTCCTGCCAGCGAAGTTCGCGCCAAGCGTAGCTGTTTTTGATCTTAGCGGTTCATTAGTGTGGCCTATGTATGCTTTATGGGTGTTTCAACGTCTATGAATTAATGTTTAATGCTTACTTGGGCAATGTAGTGAAAACCGGGGTAACCAGTCTTGCATGCTGGCGCGTAGCGGTGTGGATCCGTCTTCTTTCTCTTCGTTTTCATTGCTTAGCGACAAGACTCGAACCAATGTAATCACAATGCCAAGCCCTTGACATTCACGAAAACAAATCGCGAAAACGACCACAGACACCACAGGAACCATCTGAGAACGTACGCGACGCCATATCCCATGTTACAGTAGCCAAGTCCTCCGGATTTCGACAACAGCGCCACTCGCGGCAGTCTACACTTCTGGCTTCACACAGCCAATGGGTCGGCGCCGACGCTTTTTCCACTACCCCTATATTCTAGTTCACTGTAGATAGGCGGCGAACAGCCCGTGACCCGAGCCCACCCCGAGCGCCAGACCTGCATACGCAGATGCGAGCAGCTCGTTTGTTCCAGAAAAAAATCAGCGCCATCTTTGAGGAAAAGGCTACAAATAAATAGCCGGTGAATCCCCCTTAATAATGCGATGACTCCAAGCTTCTCTTGTTATTTTTACACTTACTATATAACTTGTAGCTCGCAACTAATCATAAGTAGTCAAAGATTACAACTCATGACGTCACGTCGAGAAAAAGTTTGGTCGTGACGTCACGAACGGAAACCATAAGAGGGCGCACCCGAAACATCTGGGTGCTAATAGTACGAAGAACCAGCAAGGTATCGGTACCTGTGTTCACATATCCATCCATTGTAGCAGGCGTAGTCCTTGCTCATGAGCACGGGACGGGTGTTGAAGGCGTGGTCCGAAGGCGGGCCCAGCTTCTTCGGAGGAACGTAGGGCTGAACGTCTAGGTTCAAAGCGTAGCTGCTCATGACTCGGGGAATGCCCTGCGGCATGGCCAGCATCAGGATGTTGGCCAGGACGTGGTTCCTCCTGTCCTGGTACGAGACGACGTCCTGCTTCGGGTCCGAGACGTCCACTCCACGCTGGGTCTCGTGGTTGTCGACGTACAGTACGTCTCTCGAAGACCAGTGCAACACGTCTTGCTTGAGGTCCCTCAGCTCAGATCCCTGGTCTTCCTCAGGACGTTGGCTGTTAATTTGCGGAATACAAAATTTGCTTTTATTAAAAAAATAGTCCCTTCTTTAATGGGTGTTGAATTGACATTGTCATATTTTACCCGCTTTTCTAGTCATTGTAGAATTTACGTTTATTATCACATCTAAGGAATAGTAATAATGGACTTAAAATACTAAACACGATGCATTATGGTCAGCCGGCAATGAAAACAGCTAATTACAAAAAAAAAAGAAACAACTATAGCGGGTGATATTTGAGACCAGGACAAGCTCCCTCCACAAAACCCTCCACTCTAGCCGAGCAAACGCTGGAGATAAGGCGAGAAGGGATTTGCCTCCTCTCCAGCTTTCGCTGTGCTAAAGTGGAAAAAGTGGAAGTTTTTCTGGGAGCTACTTGTCTTGTATTCTTAATTCTTAACTTGTCACCGGCTATAGAACGTTTTTGCCACAAAACAAGCGATCACAAGCGTTTTACAACGCTTGAGAAATAAACTTGAACACTCGAGCTCGAGATCGGATACAATGAAAGCTGATACAATTCATACGACCAATGTTCTTTGTTGACACAAGTGTTCTTTGTTGACAGAACTTCGCACTAGACAACGCCCCGTACCCAACAAAACGTACAAGTTAAAGCAGCTTTTTTTTAATTTGCAAATAACTTATTGGCGGCGAAACAATAAGAAATTAGATCTCACTTCGACCGTTTTCACCTGTACATAAAATGACGTTGAAAGAGCGTTCCTTCCATAGGTCGCGTCTCCGCAAGATGATAATAATCAAGATCCGGAGATAAGTTCTTTTCCTGTTTTAATCAAGACATTTGAACAGCAACCGGCCATAGGTCACATTTTCAGCTATCATTAATCGTCGATGTTGCTTTTATATCGAAATAAAGCCTTATATTTTATCGCCTGTCAAACAAGCAATGCGTGGGTTTGAGCCTACAGCCAAGAAGGACATTCAGTGGTGCCACTTTACCGCAAGAGACCGCCTCAGCTACTTCGAAAATGTCTACCCGATTCTTCTTGCTCACAAAAAAGGGACAAAACCAATTTTAACCTCGAACGGAGTCTGCAGGTTATTCCGTTATGTCGCCAGGACGTCTGTAAATTAATGTCAAGCAAAAGCAGCTTTAATTTTTTTAAATTTTTTTTTAACCCCGATGTACGGAACTGTTTGACTATGGACATCTGTAGATAACAGATGACCGACGGCTTGCAATGAAAACCACAAAACACTCGTCAAAGGTGAAGTTACATTGTGCCAGTACGATTTCAATTGTAAGTGAATAGGTGACATATTCACACCCGCGGGAGCTTCTTCTCAGCACGTTCCTGACAACTCTGACGGACCGTCATATCCTCACCTGTCCTTTTGAAGAACTTGGAATCCGTCACGGCACCGAGAGCCCTGTAGTCGTCACCGGAAGTGACGTTGAGGGCAGAGAGTTCATGGTAGATAAAAAGAGTGTCATCGACAACGGCGTCCAGACTGCTCTCTACTTCCGGTGCTGGCTTGACCTGCTCGTAGATGGCCGCCAGATCTGTCGGCCAGATGTACTGGGCCCCGTCGATCTTGAAGCCGGCTACTCCGAGAGACACGAGACGCCGCAGGTACTCCACTATCTTCTGGCGGACGTGCTCGCGATGGTGGTTGAGGTCCGCGCGACCCCTGAACTTGCAGTTTCGAACCTGCACTGACGAGGAACGTCGAGATTGTCAGGAAAGAAAGTGCCTAAACGTGCACTTCCATGGATCAACGGTCTGCTGCTTATGACCGGTGATGTTAATTTGACCACTTTCGTGTAACTAATTAAGAGATGTCTCGAATGTATCGCTGGAGAGCGTTACACTTATACGACCGGCGCTGCGATATGCATTTTGATACTGGAAAAAATGGTCAGATTGTAGTTCATCCGGTATTACAAGTACATGGCGGCCATAAAAAATTGCCCGAGTGGTCGTTTGTTTTTAAGTAAATTATAAAGCAGCTGAGCAATTCTAAGATTATAGTATGTTGCCTAACATGTCTGATCATTTGCGTAGTTAAGAAAGACAACCCGTTTTTACTTTAAAAGTTATATTATTATGCTAGATATTTTAAGGATTTAAGAAACTCTACACAATCGTAAAGCACCTCGATTAGACAGAAACAACGCAAATGTGCGGGAAAGGGTTGTTCTAACGCTTTCCTTTTTTCCTGTATTGTTTACTTGAAATGCCTAAGATGTCTGGACACGTTATCCCCTCGATTGCGACGTTGCTGCAACGGCCATTCAAATAATTTTTTTATATCTCCTTTTATAAAGTTTTATGAATTGAGCCTAGTTTCCGTTCAAGCTATATTAATATTAAAACAATAGTGGCAATCGCATGACCTCTGTCGCTCTCTTTGTTTTATTTTTAAATTAATAATTTCGGTTTCCTTACTTACTGAATGTAACCTTTTAATTTCAATGCTCTCACTTCGGTTTTCTAGATAATATTTCAAGCATGAGTAGTGCAAAATACGAGCAAAACTAAGCAAAATAGGCATGGCAAACGCTAAGTTGCAGGGGTGTGTTCTGAAAATAACAGCTTTCCCTAAAATCGTTACTTGGCTTTTTTCGAAATAGAAATAAATACAATCGCGACGAGGGTTTCATATCAGACATTTTTTTAAATTTTTATAAAGATATGTTTACTTTACCGCATAATGTAACGCTTTCAAAGTAGCGACCGAGAATATTCTATTGACAGCGACATGATTGCTGCGAAACATGTACCCGGTATAAGTACCGGTACCATGTGGGGCGTTTTTGCGGTGTGGGGCGGACCACTTTCGAAACTGTTTTGCCCAGAATGTCTCAAAGTGGCACTCATTATTTCTGTTGAATCGAGTGCAGTGGGGCTGAACCTTTGTTCAATACTTCCTATACGAGTTCTTGTTGAACTTTTGGAGAAAGAACAGCTCGCTCAAACGAATTAGCTTTATATCAAAATGATCATCATATGACCTTTCGATCATATTACAATTTTTTACCTGGTAGACCCGATGTACTCTCACTGGTAATTTGTGCTCTTTATGTTTTAAAGCTTTTACTCCAAAGGAGACTGAATATAACGTATTTACTCCAGTAACAGACACACTGTTTATGAACAGAATCTGTGGGTCGGCTTTCCGCGGAGCGCGCGAATAGCCAATCACCACGATCGACAGAAGGATGCCAGTGATTGACGAAACAGAAGATAACGTCCTCGCGCGACAATGCAATCTGACAGATCGCATTTTTACAAAAAAAATGTATTTTCGACTTAGGAATTCGATACGTTTCTTATACGGAACGCGATAGTTGACTGTATTTGCGTCCTCCAGGAAAATAGACGCAAAAGCATTGTTCTTAAGTTTTATGTCTGTTACTCGAGTAAATACCGTACGCGGTTTTGAACACGCCCCTTGTGTTGTCGCTCTGCCACCTGCTCGTGTTTCAACTAGACATGCCCAGAAACGACTCTCTGACTATCTTGCGCATGTCGAACACACGGGTCTGGTAGAATGCTGCGCGCTGTAGTGTCTGTTTCTTAGAGCCGCTGATAAAGACTAGCTGCAACCTGGTGCCACAAGGTGTGTACATACCTGCACTACGTTGCTATAGTCCTCGATCTCCCCGCTGGCAGTGCCGCAGTCTGCTGACGAGTGGAAGTCGCTGGCTTGGTACGGAACCGCTTCGTACACGAGGTTGTCCGAATTAAAGGCGCTTCCGTTGTAGCCATGGCCCTCGCCGATGTCCGAGGTCATGTGGTTGAGGACAACGTCCACGTACACTCTGCACAGAAAAGTTAAAGAGAGAAGGTTTTGAAAGCTAGTTTTCCGATGACAGTAGCAGATCTCGAGAAACGTTTGTCTTACAGCCTTCCTGCCGTCCTGGCGTTTTGTGTCTCTATAGCTTCAGGTTTCCTCCTATGAATCATGTCAAGTATTATCTTAAATAACCTAGAGGCAACCATTTTTGAAGACAAAAAGGCTTTTATTAACAAAAGAGAAAAGTAATCTTAGCTTTTTTTTTGGGTGCAATTATCGCCAAAGCATAAAAGTGCAGGGATCGGTGGCCATCGGTTAGTGCATCGCTACTTGGAGTATGTGGAGCAAAACCTTCTGCTACAAAAACGGAGGACCCTGAGTTCCATCCCCGGCCCTCCCTGCCTCCACGTGGATGAGCATCGTATTCTTACGGAGTCGTATTCTCCCCACTGCGTAACATTAAGGTGATCATGATACGGCAATAAAACAAGTAAGAGCAGTCTTTATACGTATTCATAGACTACTTAGTATATACACCAAGCTCCACTATTTTTATAACTTTAGTAATCCTACAGAGTAATTTGTTTAAATATTCATAACTTGCATCTGGTGAAAGGCGACCCTAAATGAAACTCTAGCGTCACGAAAAGAACTGCTCTTCCAATAAAAGCAGAAGTAGACGCGATAAACCCTGTTGAAAAGTAGGAACGCTTTTTAGACTTTGCTTTAATTTCATGATTTCATCTCCAGGCGCTGTGCATACTTGGTCCGGCCAGGAACTAAATGCTGAACTAACGACTTTCAATGAGCTCGCAAAAAGTAACTTTTTTATAAAGCCGTTTTGGAAACACGACGACTACTCGTTCCGGCAAAAGAAAAGGAAAAGATGAAAAGCCCCGCGTTTATAGTCCACACTCGAATTATGGATAGTTCCAATAGCCTCCTTCAGCAAGCAGCCTTCGATGGAACGCAATTTGAGCATGTACAGTCGCTCTCTTTGATATCAGCATCTGTTCACAGTACAATGACACGGCATTTTTTTTGTGCGTGGTAAGCGTTGAAAGGGTGTATAGAGACGTTCGAAAGGAGCGTCAGGACCTCCAGAAGACACAGTGGAAACAACAGCTATCAGCTGCATCTGGCAAGTGTCTGGCTTACCGAACGTTCGCTTTTTTCGCACTCGCGCACCATTTCCTCGAAGTCATTCAGATCTCCGCTGGGAGAGGAGATCTGGTAGCTGACCGGCTCGTAGCGCTCGTACCAGGACCGCACCTTGTCCCCGCCGGGAGTCGTGTACAGCTGAACCGCGTTTTCGCTGGGTGGCGACACCTGAGACGAAAGTCAAGGCCGGTGGTGAAGCAGCGCATTACTACGGCAGTCATACAAGCGAATCAAAGTTTTTTTAAAAATAAAAGTGGGTGAATTAAGTGTCCAGGATTTCCTGTCTATACAGAGAGAGGCCGAAACGCTTCTGCCGATAACACAAACGTGTAATTGGATTAATAAAAATAAGTCTCATGAGTTATAACTTATAAGTTGTGACTAGGGTCCGGATAATGTTTATGAATATAAATTTTCGTCTTAGGTGCATCCCTTAATTAGGCAGCAGTCGCACTGCTCATACATTATACAAAAGGCATGGTATTCTCTGCAGACATGTTGACAAAATTATCTGCGGACATGCCTCAAGCAAATGACCGAAACATGTTTGCGTCATGCGTGTGTGTGATTCGAACATGTCTAAAGAAAGCTTTTGTATGGACATGGTGACAGGACCACCCTTCAAGGAATAAACATGCCTCAGACATTGTCTGAAGACTGTCTTTGGTATAATGTATTAGTAATGTGACCGAGGTTTTAGGCACCAAACACTCTAGGCACCTATCTTGACATTTGTTGAACTTGGGCGGAAGCTTTGGGACTCAGTTTCAGGTAGCGTATAAAGGAACCGATGTAGGTTCACCTCTAGAAGTACAAATGCGTTTCGCAACACTTTCATATACATCTATAATATATACTGAAAACATTTTTTTCTGTAAGACACAGTCCCGCCTACAGATTAGGTAAATAAACAGTAAAATTAAAATATTATTTAAAGTATTCTATATAGACTCTCGAATGAGCCGCTGAGTTTGAAAATATTTATCATTTCACAATAGGAACCTCAATTCTCAGGGGCAAATTTCAGTGCTGTTAATTGTATCGTGTGTATGTATATATGCAGTGGGAAGTCAGTCAGCACCAGTGAGCGACGGGCGACTGTCTCCCTGTAGCTGAGAAATTTAGCCAGTGCAGTACGACTGCTATATCACTCTAAAAAAAGCCCGTGATTCTACTTCTCCCGCCCAGCACTCCGGAGAGCCAATCACCGCAACTTACGGAGGCAGCTGAACGAATGACGATGCCGAAACATAAGTTTAGACCAAAAAGCGCAGTCTGAGTAGTGACATTAAGCAATGCAAAACGTCACACTTGAATTGCTTAATATTACAACTCAGACTGCGTTTTTTAGCCTAGACATATGTTTCGGCATCGCCATTCGCTGAGCTACCTCTGCAGAGTTGCGGTGATTGGTTCTTCGAGGTGTTGCGCGGGAAAGTAGACTGCACGGGCTTTTTGAAGTCTGGGTTTTTAACCTGCATAAATACACGGCCACATGTTGGTACGATACTCATCCAGATCGAAACGGAAAGGAGTGAGCATTGAACGCATCGTCCCTGGGTTCTGCAGCTCGAGCGTTAGTGCTCTTTATGCCTCGAAATTCAGAGTGCATAAACACATACTGACAGGGATGAGATCAGATTCTCGACAGTCGAAATCATGATCTATTAGCTTTCAAGCCCCGTTTGAGTATAGTGATGAATCGACTGTGCTTGTGAACATAGAATTTGGAAGTTTGAGATTTCTGTGTGATTTATAAATTAAACCTTCCGCTCACTCTCTCTCTCTCTCTCGCCCCCCCCCCCCTCCCATCGTCCTCCGATTTGTCGGTCTCAACGGAGTGGCATCTTGTTCTCTTCTGCAAGAACGGACTACGCACTCCGAGTGAACTATTTGCGCACTCGGTCATGCCATTGATTAATGTACATTAGATCCGTGAACGTGATATTCCTTCAAATATTGGAACACTCAAGTTAAGATTCTACAATGAATATCGAGGCCAGTGAAATGAAATGATATTCGGATCTCAGCACGCAATTTGATCTATACTCAGCGTTAACTATTTCAACTACCTTATCAAGTCCTGCATAGCCGCCAGAGAGCTGCAACTCTGCACTGGCTGTGAGAGCACGTGCTTTCGTCTTGTGTCTTATTTGCATGCGCTCGCGCAGCTACCTTTGACAGAGCTGAAATACTGCGAAAACTACGCTAGTCTTGACAATGTAGCATAAACTTTAGAGGTGAGGCCGAGCGTAGTCGCTCTCTATACGTTATTATTCAAGTCCATTGGGCGTAACCCTGTTGGGCGCCTCAATGTCATGTCTCATGATAAATACACCCTCTGATGTATCAAGTGGTAAATTGACCTCAAAGCACTTGTAAAGCCTACACACTCGCATGCAGACACGCACAAAGCATGTCCTTTGTAAAAACTGCACTCTAGAAGTAAGATTTTCCTGACCACGCACAAGTGCCATACGTACTGCAGTCGTTGCCTGTTCTGACATCCAGCAGAGGGGTATTATGCCACTCAAGTTTCTACAAGTTGTTATCTGCAAACTTTGAAGATATTTACTGACAAAATATATAAAAAGAAAATATATTACCTTATAGAATTTTAGGTCATAATACTCGCAACTGAAAACGAAACATAACTTGTTAATATGGAATATCATTCGCAAGTGATATGGTTCCGTGCATATTTATTAGAGCGTCTTGGAGGTAAAACAAGATGTACTCATATTATGCACCATGAAGGTTATAAACCTAGGAGCGAATTCAAGCAGCAGCGGATGTTTCATCGGACAAACATTTTTGTCAAATAAAGTTCCTGCGGCTGCTGTTGTTTTAATTTTTTAAATGTTTATGAGGTAAAATAAAATTGAGGATTGTAAATCGGATGCGTTGAAGGCCTGATATAAGTCTCAAGTCGAAATAATGCTGTAAAAATTCAGTCCATACGTGTGAGATGCTGATCTTGAGCTTGCAGATTTGAGTTATTTCCGACAAGACTCAAGTTCGGAGGGGGCTCAGAACTTTATAAGGATGCATGCCGAGGAAAGCAGAACTTCAGATACAAACCTGGATGTTTGATCTTGATGTCAAAGTTATGGACATGTTGATACCTTAAACATTTCAAAGTTATGTTTGTTTGAGTTAAAAAAACGGCAATAGTTAGGATTTGTTCATCTGCTAATGGCATGACAATGTTCGTGAACATATCGAAATGAACGTTCAATAAAAGGGGCATAAAAGAAGATAGTAATAAGGGCTGGGAGTCGATTAAAATGCTAACCCGATTAATCGCCACCCTTTGATAGATTCATTAATCAATTAATCGGTTTCATTCAATCACATACATCATAGTTTTAAAAAGTCGAATTACATTTTTGCCTTTGTTGAATATCTGATAAACAGCGCAGTGTACATTTTCGGTTTTTCAACCAAGCATAATGTGTTGTTGAGAGCATTCAAAAGTCACTCACACTCACGAATTATTCCTTCAGCCGTGAAGGCAAAGAGGTTCGTTGATATTCTCTAATGCGAACTCCTTTGATTGTTCCCAATAGACTATACTGCGCTAAACTGAAACTCGCATGGTGTTGAAGTGGCTGGGACACGTATAACCTTCTCCACTTGTTTAGAGTTACAAATTTCGCCCCTAAAGTTTACTTTGGGTCAACATTTCACCAAAGTTTGCCTTCATACAGGGGTACTCATCCACGTCTGCGTGGCGAAAGTGTTAAATTTGTAATCGTGTAAACCGACTAACCGATAGAAAACAAAATCATTCGCGATTAAAACATTAATTGATTAATCGGTAAGTTAATCGATCAAATGTCCAGCCCTAATAATAATACAATTTGAAAGTATAAGCTCGTCAGAAGTGGCCCTTTTTAAGGAACAAAGGATTACTATTTTCATTAAACATATGACGTGAACAGGCGAAGCTCTCAAAACTTTATTGGGTTTTGATATTAGGTACTTTTAAAATTATTGTTTTAAAATATATATGTAAGCTGTATAAAATCTGCACAAATTATTGTGGCAATACGTCCCATATTGGTAAACTGCTAGTTTATTATCATTTGATTATTAAGGGAAACAACATGTTAGACAATTACAAACTGTTTCACGTCCAATTATGTATCAGTATTTGTAATGCGTGATTTTTAGGCGTCCACTGTATACTTTATATGTCTGAATGCGACTCTGATTTGAAAGTATTGGTTTAAACATAGAACAATCAAGATATGGCCAACGTGAGGTATACACTTGCGTTCCTGTGACTAGGAGCCACAAGTCCAATAGACATGCTCTTGAAGATTTATTTTCAAATTGTAGTAAATATCTTAGAATCTAAAGTCAATAGGGTCATATTTGGTAGCCTCAGTCAGCTTTCCCATACTAAGGAACTCATCAAAAAGTATGATTTGGAGTGTTGAACTTACCATGTACATCAAGCACAAGAAAGATTGCGCATATTCTCGTAATAGATGAATTCTCTGCTTTACATCACTTGGATTGAAGAGCAATGTCAACGTGAACAGTGCAGCTCTTAATGCAACGCTTAGTCCTGAATTTCAAACTTAAAAATGTGATGAGCCTGAAAGCTGAATACAACGTTTCTTCAGGCAGAACAATTTTATTTAAATAAAATAAAGCACAAACTAATCTATGAAACATTCTCTAGTCACATTTTTGTTTGTTCTTTTTACTGTAAAACATAATATAATTAAATTTGAAGCTGTTTAATTTATCTGGTATGAAGTTTTTATATATATATAGTTGATGGTAAATTATAAACTTACACATAAGTTTATCAGCCAGGATATACGCATAAGGTCTTAATTGCGTTGCTGCTTTGTTGCTCGAGATCGGTACTTAGTTAGATTGTATCTGAAAAGTTACCGAAAGTTAAAACGGTATCTAAAAAGTCTTTATTTTTTTCACAGCGCACTTTGCAGTTTATTAGAAAGCCTCCCTTTTCCATACTCAACGGAAGCAAGCATTTTCTAACTGTACAGTTTGATGTTAAGCTTTATTTAGCGCGTTGAATCGGCTCAAATAATTTATTTCTAGGAAAAGCATAAGTTGAGGTGAACAGTGCAGGTTAAATATGTCCTATTAAAATTATTGCTAACACCATATCGAAAATGACGACGTTGTAATTGTTGCCGAATAATAAAACATTACATAATATAATTTGTATCAACCCAAATCCTGAAAATCAAGATTGTCCCATGGTAATCAAGCACCTCGGAAAATACACATCTCGTCAAATTCCAGAGTAAGATACTAGGGGACATTGGACTGTTAATTTTCTTCTAGAAAACAATAATCTTATTTACTATTGTTTTTAAGCAATGATTAGTAAAACCGATGGCCAAATCGACCCACAACATTATTTATCAGTGCCCCTTAGAAAGCTTCTGATTGTATATTTATAACTTCAAGTCTACACAGAGTTGTGCTTTGACATTGCTACGAGGTAATAGAAACATCACCACCTGCCTGCACCCTTAATCAACTCACAACGTCATGCCACGCAAAATCGACATTGGCGATCAGTTCGAAATGTGTTCAGTCCATCAAGTCTAAAGAGCGAGGAAAAGTGTCTCACCTGAACTGCGCCGTATCCGTGAGGTCCGAGGAAGTCCACGCACTCTCGCGCCACATCGGCCCACGTCCACTCAAACAACTCAACTATCGTGGTTCGGTCCTCCTTAAACCCGGGGTTATCGAACGACCCCGATATTGCCGAGTCACCCCGTGGCAACAACACCACCACCACAGCCACCAGCGTGGCAAACACCGTCCACAACATTGTTGGATTCACACCGCAACTGAACGATTGTTGATATCAGTAGTCGAAGGAAGCTCGACGTTTAAAGAATGCCGTATTCTCAACCGCTGTTTCCCAACAGCAGACAGTATCTAAAAGTTTTAAACTGAGTTGGGGGCAGAATTAACCGCTGACTAAAGTAGAATACACCTCAACGTTTGAAGACGTTGGAGACCGTTGAGTGAAGTGGCAGACGGCACATTAACGTTTAAATGGCGTTTCAGCAGGGATTGAACGTCGGTTGTTCTTTGGACCCGATGGTAGTTCAGGTTGAGACCTTGGCGACGAAGACCAAAGCACGAGCACGTATGAGACTTTTTTCACTCCCCACGAACACCTCGCTTCGTGAGTGTGTCTAGCTAGAAGACTAAGCACTTTGACGCGATATTTTGCCGAGAGCAGGCGACACCCATCGCGACGAACTGCAAGTGAAACACCTGCCCCTGACGGCTTCGCCCAGTTTATCTTATCTCGTGTGTCGAGATAGCGGCGAAAGAAGAAAGCGGGAGGAGTACGAAGTTAATCGAGGTCGACAGGGCGGAGAATCGGCGGAAGTTTCAACGACGAAGGGCTCGAAGCATTTCCGACGTTCCGACGCCCTACATAAAACAAAGGTGGCGACGACGACGCGGATACATAACTCACGGCAAGCGCTTAGTACCCGTACACGGCATCGGCCCCGAGCACCGCGTGCTCTGTCAGGTGGGAGCATTGTTTACTCTTTCCGGCATTTGCAGGGGCAAAAAAGTGTGTATTTGAGCTCGTCAATACAGCGAGCGAACACAGATAAGAAAGCCGTCTGTGTCGTACAGAGTGTGTCTGAACGTTCTTTGGGCGTAAAACAAGTACGTATAGATAAGTCAATGAACGGAGGAAAATGAAACTTATAACAAAGATATCTTTAGGTGATGCATTTAATATACTAAAATTTTATAAGTATGGTTTTAAAAAATTAAAGAAGAAAAAAGTCCTGTTAATCTTACGCCCTGCGAGAAAAACATAAACAAACCGCCATGTTGTCGCTGCTACTCGCAGATGACACAGCATGAAGCAAAAACTTGAAAGCCTATTCGAGATGAGCACCCGAAAGCATATATATATATATGTTTCAGAGAACTCAGGCATACCGTTCCTGCAGAAAACTACTCATCGCAAGCGAAAAAGGCTTGTGTCGTTTTGCTCCTGGGCCAAGGGCGCATTTAGGAAAATTATTAAAGTCCGCGATAATTAAGTTGTTAATTATTTTTGCGTAATTAACTTTTTAATATTGTGTTTAAGGGCATGGTTTCAATTAAAAAATTGCTCAGCATCATCAAAAAACACTAAATCAACAAATTGCAGAACGATGAAGGCACGCGACGCATTTTACGGCTTTCTGAAAAACCGCATATTCGACGGGTTTTGAAGTTTCGGTTTGTTATCGGAGCGCATCTCGGCCCCGGCGGACTGCGCCCCGTGGAGAGATAGTGCAACCAACCACTGCTGCGTCAGCGCGATGACAGCGCAGCAGAGGTTGGTTGCACTATCTCTCCACGGGGCGCGGTGCCGTCGGGGCGGAGATGAGCTCCGATAGCAAACCGAAACTTAAAACCCGTCGAATTTGTGCGGTTTTTCAGAAAGCCGTAAAATGCTTCGCGTGCCTTCTATCGTTCTGCAATTTGTTGATTTAGTGTTTTTCGATGATGCTGAGCAATTTTCTAATTGAAACCATGCCCTTAAACACAATATTAAAAACGTTAATTACGCAAAAAATAATTAACAACTTAATTATCTCGGACTTGAATAATTTTCCTAAATGGGCCCTGGCCCAGGACCAAAACGACACAAGCCTTTTTTCGTTGCGATGAGTAGTTTTCGCAGGAGCGAGTTTGGTCCTCGAGTTCTGTGAAACACCCTGTATATATATATATATATATATATATATATATATATATATATATATATATATATATATATATATATATATATATATATATACAGAATTTTTAAAAACAAACCATGAAAGCTATGGTTAACGCTGTTTGCGCAGGTAAGTTGCACGGCCAGGGGACATAGTATAGGGGATTAATAGTAACGATCAGTCGGCTAATTAGTTAAAATTCGTTAATTAACTTTTAAATATTGAAATAGACATATAGTTCCAATTAGAAACTTGCTCAGCGTCATCGAAAACCACTAAATCAGTAATTTTCAGAAAGACTTTGAACGCGTGATAAGCTTAGTAGTGCACTAAAGTTACCGCTCGTGGAGCAGGTACAAGGCTGGGGCTAGATAAGAGACGGAAAAATTGCGCGGCGCCTTATCGCAACCGCTAGCTTTGTACGTGCTCCACGAGTGCTAACTTTAGTGCAATACTACGCTTCTCATGCGCTCGAAGTCTTCTGAAAATTACTGATTTAGTGATTTTCGATGACGCTGAGCAAGTTTCTAATTGGAACTATATGTCTATTTTCCTTTATTAAAAAGTTCATTAACGACTTTAACTAATTAGCCGACTGATCATTACGATTAGCCTCATATATTATGTCCCCTGGCCGTATAACTCACCTACGCAGACCGCATTAATCTAGCTTTCATGTGTTTTAAATTCTGTGGAACTTAAAAAAAACACTTTGTATATATATATATATATATATATATATATATATACATAGGTTTTTTTTTTTTAAAGTGAAAAAGATTTGTTAAATAAAAGCCTTGAAAGCTACACTTATGCGGTTTCTCCAGGCTGGTAATAGCAGCCAGGGGGACATTGTATAGAGGCTAATCGTGACGATCAAGCGGCTAATTAATTAAAATTTCTTAATTAACTTTTAATGAGTGAAAATAGACATATGGTTCCAACTAGAAACTTGCTGAGCGTCATCGAAAACCACTAAATCAACTATTTTTTAGAAGGATTTAAAGCAGGGGCAGCATATTACGGCATTCTAAAAAAAGCGCTCAATTTGGTCGCGTTTCTAGGTTTCGGTTTCTTATCGGAGCTCATCGTTGCGCCCGCGGTCCTGTTCACCGGTGGTCGCGGCGCGAAGCCACCCCTTCGCCTCCCTCACAGGACGGAGAGAAGTATGGCGCACGTGTGATGCGTCTCTCAGCCACAGGGGAGCAGGACGGCGGGCGCAGAGATGCGCTCCGATAGGAAACCGAAACCTAAAAACGCGTCCAAATTGAGCGCTTTTTAGAACGTCGCAAAATTCGGCCTCTGCTTTATATCCTTCTAAAAAGAGTTGATTTAGTAGTTTTCGATGACGCTCAGCAAGTTTCTAATTGAAACAATATGTATATTTTCACTTATTAAAAGTTAATGACCAAATTTTAATTAATAAGCCGACTGATCGTTACGGTTAGCCCCCTAGAAAATGTCCTCCTGGCCAAATAACTCACCTGCCTAAACCGCATGAGTGTAACTTTCACGGCGTCTTTTTTAAACAAATATGTTACACTTAATAAGAAACACCCTGTATATATAGGGTGTCGCAAGTCACCAGGCTCGGTCTAAAATGGACCGGAAAGTTCTACGCCTGCAAGTAGCAATCTAAACTTTTCGTCAATGCTGTATTTCACATGTCGGTTGTTTTCTTATAAAATTACAAAGCGTAGCTCTCTTTCTGTAAAAAATAAGGCCAAGAAACTTGCCAGGGTAAACGGAAGGCGGCGACGCAGACGACCAAGTCGAGTAGCGGGGCGGGTTTGGCGCTCGTATTGATAGATGGCGCAACCTCCTTATCAAGACTGCTCACGACCACCGTGGTTTATTGAAATTAACATAATCTTTTTGTAATGTACCTTTTGCTTAAAAAGTAAATGCGGTCAATAAAAGCAAACCTTAAAGGGAAAGAAAAAAGGCGTTTGCATAACTACGGCGCTTTTGCTGCCAACGGATTTCGTCTGCGTGTCGTCTGCTTTCTTTCGCTAATCTACTACACCTTCGGACGCTGCACCCGACGCCATCTATCAATAAGCGCGCCAAACGCAACCCGCCACTCGACTCAATCGTATGCGTCGCCATCCGCCGTTGACCTTGGCAAGTTTTTTGGCCCTATGTTTTACAGAAAGGGAGCTACGCTTTGTAATCTTACAAGAAAAAAACTGACCTGTGAAATACAGCTTTGACGAAAAAATTTAATTGCTCCGTGCTGGCGTCGATTTTTACGGTCCATTTCAGGATTAACAGCCTGGTGACTCTGGGGCGCCCTATTAGCCCCAAGAAGTTCACGTGGCGCCCCCTTACGGCGAACCGGGGTGACGTCACGGCGAGGAGAGAATTTTTCCCCGACTCGCCCCGCTCGCCCTGTGGAGGCTGTGACGACGCTAGCTGTCGGCGCGCTCGTTTCTATTTAATTTTTTTTCGGCGTGTTTTTCGTAGGAAGTGTAAATTTTTATATGTGGCTTTATTGAGGTATGGCCTGTAGCTGCAGGCGAAACTTCAACGAACATTTTAAGCATGGTTGACAGGGCAGGCAACGCATGAATCGCAGCTGGTATATGAAAATAAAGAAATATGGCCACAATTGCAGGAGCATCACTATAGATTTACATCTCACACAATAAATGCTGCTGATGGTCTTAATGAATTGGCAGGTTATGTATACTATTTTTTTTGTATCTCTGTTTTTAAACAAGATCGCCGAAGCAGAAAGCTGCATGCTGCTCGAGCAACATGCTAAATACAGTCTGGGCCATGGGGAGAGAATCACAAGTAAGACAACCCAAGTGCAGGGGCAAAGTAAAAAAACAAGGAACATTTATTATATACATTGCTCGCATTTGACCTTTGCTGGATTCGGATAGTATTTCAATGGACTACAGGGGTGGTATATGTGGACTTGTTTATATCAACCCTCAAGTAATGTATAACAAACGTTAGCCAAGGTGTTTAGACCGTTATTAGTCCCTTAAGCCCTAAAATTGAGATTTTACTTAAATCGAATTGTCCTGAAGCCAAAAATACCAGAAGTTTTTCGCACGCAGATCGTCACCCTTCACAGGTTCCACATTTTCTGCTACTAGTGCTGCATCTACCACTGGACAGACGTTCGAATGCTTGCTTTTACTCCTGTTTTCCTCTCTTGTCAGAGAGCCCAGCTGTAGGGAGTTTGAGGCTGAGGAAGCTTTTTGGGGACCTGCAGCAGTGTCATTTTTAATTGGAAATAAATGACAATTCAAACTAAACGGTGTATTTTCCGAATACGTAAGGCTGGAATAAGAATGTCAGTAAAAAATCAGCAGAACCCATCCTTTGGGAATGATTATCTACGTTAATGCGAATAGCATCAAACGGTGCGGAGTTATGCGCGTTCGTCAGGTGGCCGGCACACTCTAGATACGCCAGCCCACTCTTGAGGCGATTCTAAATTTGTTGACACTTTCACAGCCCTGCGCACGATCTCCGCAGCCCAGCACGTGCGTTTGTGTCACTTAGGAAGGCGAGCAAAGCACGCGCCATACGCACAAACACTCAAAATGGTACCGACCAGACTTTCTGGCGTCTCAGCTAGTCTCAACCAACGGTACTCTAAACGGTTGTTTATATCTTTACCATAGGACGCGCCTTACAGCGCTGTCACAGCTACCGGTGCGCGCGCGTTCCATGCACGAGGGCTCATTCCGCTCTCGTGAGGCTGAGCACGGCCGCTACATCACCTCTCCCGAGCGCGGGAGAGGGTGAGCTAGGGGCAGTGCTGAGCCTCACGAGAGCGTGAATGAGCCCTCGTGCATGGAACGCGCGCGATGGTAAAGATATAAACAAGTGTTTAGAGTGCGGTGAATGACTGCCTTCATAGCTCGGGTGCGGTGAACGACTGCCTTCATGCAGGACGTTCGAAACATGAGCTCCGTGGAAGCGTCTACAACGGCCCTTGCTGGCCGCGGTTCTAATCACTCCGGTGAATCGACGAACGATGACTATAAAATTGTCTTACCTCAGATGCCTACAGGAATTACGTGTGAAACATCGGTGCTTCTGCATTGCGATTTGAAAGGACGCCCCTACCGTATCCAGGATTTTCGACAAGAGATGGCCAGGTGCGGCGTACTGGGCGACATCGCAGCACTTGGTGCGTACCAAATGAATCATGTTTGGATGGCTACCCTCCGAACGGCAGAAGCAAAGAAACGACTCGTGGACGCCAAAGAACTGCGGGTGAAGGGTCTTCGGTGCCTCGTCGTGGATCCCAGCATCACGGAGGTACGGCTTCGTCTCCACTGGATCCCGTATGATGTGCCGGACGACGTTGTGCGTAAGGAGTTGGAGCCGTATGGCAAGGTCCTGGAAGTGAGCCGGGAGAAGTGGAATGTCGAAGGCTTCCAAGGGATCGAATCAACGACCAGGTGTGCGCGGATGACACTGAACGAAGGCGGCACGGCCGATACCATGCCACACCAGCTTCGGATCCAAGGTGGTAACGTACCTGTTGTGATCCTGGACGGGCGTCCCTGTGCTTACGCTGTAAGCGCACAGGTCATATCCGACGAGAATGCGAGGCGCCGAGGTGCTCGGAGTGTTTTCGCTTCGGGCATGAAGGCACCGAGTGTGTCAGGTCCTACGCCAGGAGTGGCTAGTGGGCCGGGACAGCCGAAACCAATGACCACGCCATGGATGCCGAGGAAGCGGAGCGTACTATCCAGGGCTTGGCGCCAGAAGCCTCAACCCCTGCCAAAGAACGCAAGAGTGAGGAAACAGTTCCTGGAGGCAGCCAGAGAGAACGGAGGTCAACCGGAAGGCGCACCTCCCAGCGGTGCCGACGTGAAGCCCTCTGATGCCGGAGCAGACAAGGAATCGAACGACGCAAGCCCCGACGGACCTTCAGATATGGACGACACCAGCGAGTCGACTAAGCGAGCCTTCGATGACGATACGACAGCAGGAAACGGAGCACGCCAACTACACCCCTGGATGGAACGCACGAAGAAGGCCGTTACCAGCCCGCGCCCAACGAGCCTAAAGAGGAACGACGGCGCAGGGAAAGCAGTAAGGCGTTCTTTGTCTGGTTTCCTGGTGTTTAAGTTTGCTACACCAAGACAACTTCGCTTCTCATGGCGGCGAGCCAACAAGAATCACTGGGTTTTTGAAAGAGGTTGTTGACACGATGGGGTTTTTGACAGCACGTTTTCTTTGAATTACCTTTGTGATGTCAGTAAAAAAGCGCTCTATCGCGATTTAGTTGTGAGTGTTTTCCCCATGCCCTTGTATCGAGGTGTGTCCCAACGTGGTCGCGATGTGCTTAGACGTGTAAAAAGGATGTGTGTTCCGCGGCTGTTAAGACTTTCTTTTATAAATTACACACGAATACCTTGCCAGTTAAGGTTTGGCTTAAAGAACGAGGGATTTATGTGCCATGGTCGGTAAATTGCCTTCTATGTAAAAAACCTGAGACTATTGAACATGTGTTTATTTTTTGTTGGGACGCGGTATTTTTCTGGGATGTCCTCCAACGCACTTTAAAGAAAGAACTACCTGTAACCCCAACAGGGATACGTTTCCTTAGTGTGGATAATGATAATGAAGTTCCTTATGACATGATTATGTTGTTAGCTTTGTGCAGCATTTGGAGATCACGTATGGCTGTTCGACATGCTGACCTCGACGCAAAAGAAGTGCGGATATATTTCTTCAACCTTGTAAAACAAGTACAGAGTGTGTATTTGAACTGTGATCCTGAACCGGAGTGGACTAGTATTTTAAAATCACTCCTCGAAATGCGTGATTTTTAATACGCTGTGCAAAAGAACTGTACAGTGCCGTTAGAATGACATGAATGTTGCTGTAACTACCATGCAATAAAGAAAAAAAAACTGCCTTCATAGCTCTGTGGTTAGCGCGTCTGCCTGCTGATCAAAGGGTCAACGGTTCGAATCCCAGCCGGCGCCGGTCTTTTTTATTTATTTATCGACCCGCGGCGTAAGAGGTTAGATAGCCAGATAGATAGATAGGATAGATACATAGACGAAAAGTGCGTGAAGTATCCAAAGAATGCTATTCGCATTAAAAAGTATAAAGATCACAAATTATGGTACTGCCGCTGTGCATATTTTGGGCATTCAATACATATATACAGGCGCTGTGGGGAATTCGGCCGGTTTTGCTACCATACAAACTAATTTCCAGTAATTATGCATCTTCTGAGAAATATGCCTGCATAGGTGTACAAACTATATAATTATTTCACGAAGAACTAGATTGATGTAAGACAACCCTGTTCCACGAGCACTTCAAAAATCATCAGACGCAGGGTCTTTAAAACATCTGCGAACCAGAGCATGCAGAGTGGCAGCGCAAGTCGAGGTCGCGAAGCTAATTTGCCGACCACCCAAAGGCCCATGATACAGATGCCACTTCATATGCCCAAAGGGGTACGGAAACGAAATGACGTGAGCGCGAGCTCTCTGCCCCTCGCTTCAAAGTCGGCCAGCGAGAAGCGCAATGCGTATCGCGCTCGTGACGTCAAGAGTTCCTGCACGGCCAAGGGTACTGTAGTTGCGAGCCTTGCCGCTTGGTGGCGTCAACGCGCGACAATCTTGCCTAGTAGTAATATCCGAGGACTGTGCGCCCTAGAGCCTAGACATGCTTGCCCGTAACGTCATTCGCGGCCATGCCGGTATCTTATGTGCACGGGCGTTCGGTTCACCACGTCAGTTTCACACCGCAGAAGTAGCAGCTCGAGGGAACTAGTAAGTAGAAATAACCGTCAGTGCCATAAGAGCGCATCCGGGACAGGGAAGGGGGCGGGGGTTTATGGTTGGCCTGGCAGAGGTCCCCTCATCCTCAGATGAACATCTGCAAAGAACGGCGATCTTGATGGTGTGGAATGAACGTTGCGGTTGGAATGGTTGGAATGAACATTTACGATCAAATCAACATGGTCGACAGCGTCGCTCAGTTACTTGGTCGTGACGACCAACGGACATTTATTTTTCTACGTGCTCTTCTCGCGCGTCCCGACTTCAACCAGCAAGAAAAAAGGAAGGAGTACTTGAAACAGACCACGACGAACAAGAACGCTGGATCCACAAACACCCGAGAAGAGCTACAACGGCCACGATTCCACCGACCAAGCGAGCTCGGCAGAATATAGTAGGCCTAGCAGCAACACCGACTCGGCGCACCGCTGCTCCGGCGGTCCTTGGCCAAGACCGTCTGCCCACGACTGGCTGGCCTGCTGAATGGAATATGCCCGCGCGACCCTTGTGGACCCTACCCGGATGAATAGTTTGATCCCTGAACTAAATTTCAGAGGTCAATCTTTTCCCCTTGTCATCTCGATCTCCTTCTTTTCCGAGGCAGCGGTGACGAACGCTGTCGTCGAAAAGGGACTCTCATTGATTCTATCTCCTTGTTTTGTGTGATATAGAGCTCAAATAAACGCCATACGGATTACCTTCCCAACACGGTATGTACACTTTGTTATTAGTATGCCATTTTTATTCTGACACGACGCTACGTCACTGTCGAGCTATAGCAGTTCGTGGGAGCTACGCGATGTCGGTTCAACCTTTCTTTGCCGAGTGTCACGTCAGTATCGAGTTGCAATCGTAAAAGATCGGTCCAGAAGCGCTTACCGAAACGCGGTCTAACAGAGCGAATCCAGCATTTCGATCAAACGCGCGCGTCCGCTCCGAGTGTGAACAGGTATTTGCGTGGCTCTTGCTGACACTCTCGTAGTTCAAACGTATCTTTTTTAACGTCGGCTCGCAGCTCGCGACTCGCAGCAACTAATACCGGCCGTGCCAGAAGCGTGCTCGCGTCGTGTCGTGCAAAGAGCCGCAACGAGAACGAGCTCACTGTGGCTTACTACGCTTTGGCTTTCTCCGCCAAGGCTTTGCAAACGCGTTCAGGCCTAGGCTAATTCTGCCGGCACGCCGTATTTCCGCAGAACGGCGCTGCTCCTATGCCACAAGTGATGTCACGAGAACTTCCCACCATCCACCAGATGTGAATTTGAAATCGTTTAGTTAGGTTTAAAATTAGTTATCCTGTGTTTTACAGCGCGATATTGATATTTCCGAGGTGGTGCCTGTCCCTAGCCCATATTTATGCAAAAAGATCGGCGCTAAAATTTCGTTTCCGTACCCCTTTAAAAGCGGGATGTAATATCGTCCTAAATCATGAACATGCAAGGAACAGAATTCCAGCATCTGAAACACTTGCGGCACCGCTTCACCGACCCCTCGCAAAATTGCCTTCTGTCGTGTAGGGACGGGAAGGTTCATCGGCGGAATCGCCTCCGCCGATAGCTTTCGGGATTTGTAACCCAATTATAAAGGTAAAAGTGACAAGCAGGCTTATAAAATGTACGGAAGCACGTCTATATTGGCCTAACTCAACGTCTTGTACACCGGGTAAACGAGGCCCAGCTCCTCGAAGAGCTTGCGGCACACAACGCCAAACCAGGAAACCGGTGCTGGGAAGCGAGCCGATGCGAGATCGCGGAGCGGAGTCCTCCTCCTGACGTCACGGAACACCTCACCCAATCAGGGCGCGGCGACCGCAGCGACGCTTAGTGCTCGCTCTCGGGGCTAATATATACCGGGTGTTTGTGAGAAATCCGAACCCGGCTTTCGCACCGCAAAAATAATCTAGACATTGCGGGAGCTTCAACTCCGTCAAAACGTAGCCCCAGCCGTTCGAGCAAGAGGCCAAAATGTGAACACTTACCATTACCGGAATAAAAAGGTATAGGTAAAAAACCTGTTTCCGCCTATGAGAGGACGCCGTCCGTGAGGAGCAGCAGACGAAATGCCTTTGTTTGCCACCGCATCTCACAGATGGCGCCACTTGTCCTCGAAGCTTCTCGCGTTCCCCAGCTTTTCTAATCCGAACGACTGGCGGCAAAGTTAAAATACCTGACAAAAGTATCGTATGTTTGCCCCAACTTTGTCGGTTATTAATAGACGGCAACAAACTTAAATAAAATACCTGAAAGTGCAACCGCCCGGCTTTTTTAAATTTTTTTAATGAAAAAGTGCCCCGATAAATACCCAAGCAGACGTCGTCTGCTTCTGTCTTCACGAACGCCGACAGTCATCTACGCGGACCTGCATTGATTGTTCAGATTAAGTTTTATTTTATTACCAACTGGTATTCCTTATGCGGCAGTTAACGCGCAAGCAACGAAGTCAGGTCGTACTTTGTTACGCTGAACTGAGGAGCTTTAAAAAAGGTCAAGCGTAAATTGTTTTCGGAGTACGGCTTACGGCCGGCCACCTTCGAAGTCGGTGATCTAAGTGTTGGCCCGGCGCTTCGCAGAAGAATATAGCGTCAAGAACAAAACGCACGTCTTCCCCGTTCCTCCTCAAAAGGAAGAGCTCCGCTTCGCCATCATCGGGGCCTTCGAGGCAGATCCCCACTCATCTCTGCGAAGAGCCGCGCGTTTGTTCGGACTATCCACACACACAGTGCGCAGCTATCGGCAAGATACGTCCGTACAAGCTTGGCCTGATTCATTAGTTGTTGCCCGGAGACAATGAGAAGCGGCTCGACTTTTGCCGAGACGAGCTCCCCAGGATTGCACAAGATCCATCACAACTGCAGTTTCTGTTGTTTAGTGATGAGGCGACATTTAATGACCTGGACGGGCAGGTGAACACGCAGAACTGCCGCTATTGGAGTTCGACAAATCCGCACTGGACGCTCGAGAAAGCTTTGCAGTCACCGAAGGTAACAGTCTGCTGGCGGAATCTGGAGAGAAGGCGTCGTTGGCCCCTTTTTCTTCAACAACAACGTAACTGGAAACACCTACCTGAAGATGATGCGCGCAGGATGAGTTCCTTCCCGAGTCGGAAGCACTGCACATGCAGCGGAATGCGTGCATTTTTATGCAGGATGGTGCGCCACCCCACTGGTCGACGAGTGTAAGGCACTGGCTGGAAAACACCTTCCCAGGACTCTGGATGGACCGGGGATCACCGAACATGCCGTGGCCGCCCCAGTCTGCAGTCCTCACGATATGCGACTTTATCGTTTGGCGGTTTGTGAAGTCCCAGGTGTACAAGGGCCGCATCCCCACACTCGACGCCTTAAAGCAGCGCATCGAGGCAGCGTTCGCTCTCACCACGCGCGAGATGCGAGCTGCTGCATTAGGAGAGTACGTGATCGGGCTTGGCCTCTGCACTTGGCGCCTAGGAGGCCACGTTGAAGCCCTGGTTCCAACCGAATTAAAGCCGTAGTGCCCTGCTTAGAACTGACCTGACAACAGTTTACGGAACGAACTCACGCCTTCCCGTCAAGTGTACGGTTTATTTATTTTAATACCCTGACAAAGGCCCTTTCTAGGGCTGCCAAATGCTGTCGTCACGGAGCCTGGCCACTCTTGACGCGCCTGCTCTCCCGTGTCTCTGAATGCCCATGCAAATTAGATTCTATGTAAGGCCCTCTTTTGTCCTCAGATATTGCTCGCTTTATTACCTTCGCCTTATACAGTCCGGTGTCGCACACAATGTTACACGTGTACATCAGTGAAAGGCTCACATCACAACAACAAAAATGCAGAACCTGCTGGTGAAGCGACACAACATCTTTCTTCACGATAAACAAAAGCATTATACAAATAAACAGCTCAGCGACCTAACCTGAGTTTAAAAAAACAGTCTTTCAACAACCTGGAATTGTACCCAAACTGAGCGGAGGACGTGAGACACGATGTGGCGGTGCTGTGCCGCAAACCGCCACACCGAAACCGAAACTAACCAAAAACCCTTGGCCGATTGAGGCGCCATATGTGAGATGCGGCCGCAAACAGAGGTATTTCATAATGGCCCCCGAGATCCCGAAGCGCGCTTCGGGATCTCGGAGGCCATGATTTCATATGCTGCTTCTCACGGACGGCGTCCTTTCATGTTTTACCTGTAACTTTTTATTCCGGTAATGGTAAGCGTTGACAATTTGGTATCCTGCTCGAACAGCAGGGCCCGTTTGCTCGAAGCTGGTTAACTAACCGCGGTTAACCGGATTTCCCTACGAGGGGGAATTTTAGGTCACGTGACCGGCAGAATAAGGACGGCGGGGAAACATGGCGGTGCCCCACTCAGTCGGCGCCGCTCGCTTTGGAACTAATACGTCGTTGTAGCTGCAATATCGGGCGCGTTTGTCAGCAATGAATGGTGCAGAAGGCTTTCGATTTGCCCTACCTCACTTAAAACGCAAAGCATGAGCAATGACCTCGCCGCATTTTTTAGATAGTCTTTCGATTCTGGCAATTCCTAAGCCTAAATGAACGCGACAGTTGTCGGCATGGCAACGTCTTTGAAAAGTGGATTGCCTTGACTCAATCGGCCGGGTACTGATAGCACACAAAAGCAGACAGCGTCCCCATAGACCTTTTGCTAAATTTCCCAAGCACCGAGGTGCATGCTACCAGTGTAGTTACACACGCTGCGCGTGCTGGCGTCTGCAGTAGTAAGTATTCTAAAGCAAAAAGCCTACAACAAATTTTGCTGTGCACGCGCGTTCGTCAAAGATTTATTATGATCATTTACTTCGAATATTTTATAAGTAGTGGAAGGCCAGCGCGCGCGGATCGTTGAATTACACTTCCAGTGTTCTCCTCAATGTTAGAGTAATTTACTAATAGGTCAATTTTCACTGGAGCCGAATTACAGGTTTTTAAATTTATGACGGTGTTATATAGAGTTCTTACATGCTGGCCAACCAGGCTGCCGGTGTAACGCCCGCCTTTCACTACTCACTTCTTTCTCATCGTTTCTAGGACTGAATTTTATCGTCCTCTTTCGAACTTGGAAGCAAATTTCAACGAGGCTTGTCTTCACTTCAGACAGACAAATATTTAGGAATTTTCCAAACAAGGGTTAATTTAGTTTTGCCTTA
Source organism: Ixodes ricinus (assembly GCA_037355805.1). Lineage (NCBI taxonomy): Eukaryota > Metazoa > Arthropoda > Arachnida > Ixodida > Ixodidae > Ixodes > Ixodes ricinus. The sequence goes on along the minus strand of JAZHYW010028307.1, from coordinate 8,591 downwards.
CCGATTATCGGTACCACGAGCAATAAAAATGGTTTCTTGAGCTCAAATGTATGCCGCGCTGCGTCGCGAAAACACGGTAGCGGGCATTTTTGGGTCCCCCCATTTCGGGAACCTTTCCACGGAAGCCACTTATATTCGCTACAGCCAGGAGGTGACACCAGCTACCACCCCATAATAAAACAAAAAGCCATCGCTCATCCAGCCCTCGTCAAACTTGGCTAGGTACTTTTAGGTACCTAGTAGGGAAGGGCGGTTAAGTTTTAACCGCGGTTAAAGTTAACCGGCTTCGAGCAAACGGGCCCTGGGGCTACGTTTTTACGGAGTGAGGGCTCCCCGCAATGTCTTGTTCACTTTTGCGGTGCGAAAAGCCGGATACGGATTTCTCACAAACACCCCGTATATATATATATATATATATATATATATATATATATATATATATATATATATAGGGGGTAAACCACCCTATATATATATATATAGGGTGGTTTAAGTCACCAGGCTCGATCTAAAATGGACCGTAAAAATTGACGCCGGCACATAGCCATCTAAACTTTTCGTCAAAGGTGTATTTCCACAGGTCGGTTTTTTCTTGTAAAATTACAAAGCGTAGTTCTTTTTAGTAAAAAATATGGCCAAGAAACTTGCCAGGGTCTACGGCGGGCGGCGACCCAGACGACCAAGTCCAGTAGCGAAGTGTGTTTGGCGGTCGTATTGATAGATGGCGTCGGGAGCAGCGTCTCAAGGTGCAACCGACCAGCGAAAGAAAGCAGACGACACGCAGACGAAATCCGTTGGCAGCAAAAGCGCCGCCGTTATGCAGACGCGTTTTTTTACTTAAAGTTTTGTTTTTATTTTTCGCATTTATTTTTTAACCGAAGGTACATTTCAAAAAGATTATATTCATTTTAATAAACCACGGTGGTCGCGAGCCGTCGCGATAAGGAGGTAGCGCCATCTATCAATACGAACGCCAAACACACCCCGCTACTGGAACCCTGTCGTCTGCGTTGCTGCCCGCCGTAGACCCTGGCAAGTTTCTTGGCCTTATTTTTTACAGAAAGAGAGCTACGCTTTGTAATTTTACAAAAAAAAACCTGACCTGTGAATTACACCTTTGACGAAAAGTTTAGATGGCTACGTGCAGGCGTCGATTTTTACGGTCCATTTTAGATCGAGCCTGGTGGCTTGAGCCACCCTATGGTGACTTGAGCCACCCTATATATAGGGTGGCTCAAGTCACCAGGCTCGATCTAAAATGGACCGTAAAAATCGACGCCTGCACGTAGCAATCTAAACTTTTCGTCAAAGGTGTATTTCACAGGTCGATTTTTCCTTGTAAAATTACAAAGCGTAGTTCTCTTTCTGTAAAAAATAAGGCCAAGAAACTTGCCTGGGTCAACGGCGGGCGGCGACGCAGACGACCAAGTGGGGGTGCGGGGTGTGTTTGCCGCTCCTATTGATAGATGGCGCTACCTCCTTGTTTTGGTTAAAGTCCCTCGATATCCAGGGACGTTAACCGAAACAAGGAGGTAGCGCCATCTATCAATAGGAGCGGCAAACACACCCCGCACCCCCCCCTTGGTCGTCTGCGTCGCCACCCGCCGTTGACCCAGGCAAGTTTCTTGGCCTTATTTTTTACAGAAAGAGAACTACGACTATGTAATTTTACAAGAAAAAACCGACCTGTGAAATACACCTTTGACGAAAAGTTTAGATTGCTACATGAAGGCGTCGATTTTTACGGTCCATTTTAGATCGAGCCTGGTGACTTGAGCCACCCTATATATAACATTAACTCTACTGGTTTCTTCTACGAAACCTGGGGAAACTGTTGGTTTTTGATTATGGTTTGGAGACAAATATAAGCTACATTTGTCCTCAGACATGAAATCTGAAGTTTGCACGTTTCGGGTCAATAAGGGTCATATTACTTTCATCCTAGAAAATTACACCAATTTCAAAGAAATGTGGCCACTTTAAATTTTCTCACTGGCCTTATTTCTGTTGCATACCGCATCACTGAGAACAGATCAAAATTGCTTTAAAAACATTTCGATCACTCTACATCTCGTAGGTCTCTATATTGCAAATTTTGAGTCTTTTGTCTTTTGCCGACTTTGTAGCCTTGACATCGCCAAGACTAATGGACCGCAGAGAAATTTACCGATGCCAGCGTCGTGCAATGATCTGCTTTAATATTGTAAATGGTGTTGTTGATAATTTAATATTTTTGTCTTTAATTAGTTTTATCTCATTCACATGTTTGCAATTTTGTCTTCTCAAGTGTGTCTTTCCTGCACACCGGGTTATTTTTAAAAGAATCAGTTAATGAAAGGAATAACACAATGTCATAAAGGGTGCTGGAGTGGCACCTTTCATTGTTTTTGTCGAGTAAAATGTACAAAAAGAAAAGCAATGCGCAGTAGTGGCGCATTAGAGGAATTACTCTCTACCTTACTTCCAACATCCGTATTTCGATCTAGAAACTGCATTCAAATATGTCGCAGAAAGTGAAGTTGAAACGCACATATGCATCTATTTGCAGTGACAGTAGAAACAGGGAAAAACAAAGATCAATCGTTTGGTTGGTGATACTTTCTGTTGTTACGTACACGACCAGATAGAGCGAACTGTTACTTCAACTTTATTTACAAAATAAAATGTGTACATCATAAAAATTCCAAATATCAACAGGGAAAAAAACCTACTTTTTACAAAAACAAACAAACAAAACGACATGTTCTTTCTTGATTAGCAGAAATATTCGGTGTCTCCCGTAAAACAAGAATAACGATGCACTTTGGAGACGGTCTAAAGATGCGGGACCTGATTTCACACACCAGAAGAAAGCCTGCAGATAAAAATACAAGAAACAAAAACAAAAAAGTGTACTGCACGATACCCCCCTTCTTTACAATAGAAAAATTGAACTGAAAATATTCGTCATCAACAATTTCACATTCAAAAATCAACAGGCAGCACTCACAAACAGCAATAAAAAGTAACGTGACTATACGGCTTCCAAAGGCTTGTACATACATAGGTTTCATCGTGGAGCTTTCGTTTTATCACCAGGAAAGCCTCTTTCGTAACATTGTACTCAGGAGCAGGTAACGTATCTCTCAACAATTGAATATAACAAACAGGATCGGAAACAAACAGGATCAGCTGACTGGCGAATCACTATACAGGGTGGGTACCCCACTTCCGGCCGCCATGACAGAGGAGATGTACTTCCGGTTCTCCTATGTTTACCTTGTGTTTTGGTGGGTGCGCGACGACTCTTGGTTCACTGCGAACATTCCGCGAGAGCCACGCTCTTAAAATTCCTGTGTCGTGCTTTTAAGTTGCCGATGCGTACCGGCACAAAGAAAATGCAACGAGTGAAGGTATTTCGATTATCTCGAGACGGGGGACGCCACGTACACCGCCGAGCCTGGGTGATCGCAGGACGACGGCATTGGCAGATGGTGCTAGCCTACTTCGATGTGCTGCCGACAGATGGCGCAACGCGACAAACGTGAGAATGCGGCGCTGGCGCCGCAGCTCCTCGACCGACCGACCATCTGAGTACAACGATGAACCATTACGGCGCTTACAAATGCAATGTGCCCGGTGATCTTGGAAAGAAACATTTACCAGAGCAAGCGAGTCAAAACGCTAGAAAATTGTGCATTACAGAGACTCGCGTTGCGCTAAAGGAAGCGTAATAAAACTCTCGGAAGATTGTCTGCTAAAACCAAGACCCGCCTCAGAAACCCCTGCGGGGAAGCTCGGCGCATATCTTCGGAGTTTGGGAGATGTAAGTGTCCACCGCCGATGCCTTGTCGATCACCAAGTAGTTGAACGCGTTTAGGGATTTGTAAGTTTTAAGTCGTTCTTAGGGATATGGTCCAGGCTAGTGGAATAGGTAGTCCCGAAGATGCGCCCACGATACCTCCGGCAAATTTGTCATTTCCATGAGGGAAAAGTGATCTTTCTTTTCACTCAAGGTAACAGGAAGGGATGTAGATCCCATATAAGTAAATTTCAGGAGGTACCGCAGTTAGTCCTTGTCGGTGAGACTTTTAAAGTATGCGCTACTCACTGAGGGTCACCAAAAACAAGCAAAAACAGTGGCCAACCGGAAGTAACATGCTCCCCATGGAAGTCCGGCCATTATTTATTTTTGTCTACCTCCGCACACCCTGTATACAAACGCTTCCACCAAGCTTCAACGCAACAGTGAAAAATTTTGATCTACCCCGTGACCCAAATTAATCAAACTCGCCTTGATCAGTCGCAAAACTCAGTTTCGCGTTGTGCGTCACTGGAATTGATTGCTGTATTTAATTTCTGAAAATTATAAAAAAGTTTATTTACTAAAACATTACGCTCGAAACAACTTTCTCTTATGAAGCCTATTTTACTGTCAAGTAAATCATTCATGCACTTTTGAAACTTTTGATTCGTCAAAAAAGAAAACATCATCACAATATAATTAGTAGCTTACCTACAGTACCATTTTTTAAAAATAGAATAACTTCCAAACTTACTAAATCTGTTTATTTTCAATGACTTAACACCATAAAAACATTTTTCAACAAAACTTGAAAAAAAAATTACTTCTGACAAAAGTTATATGGCTGTAGATCGCAGAACCGATTTTAGCAATGGATAATTTTGTTGACCTACGTTCTACTTCGATATTAACTTCCGTGATGGCAACATATAAGGATATCAAGAGCATTGCAATCGCGATTGCTTTGCGATAAGAGTGGTAACTTTGAACAGGTAAGAAAATCAATAAACGTTTACATAACAAAGACAAATTTAAATCGTAGTTGTAATCAGCTAGAAAGCTGTTACAGCTGAGCAAATCAGAGGCAAGTTACGCCAATGGGTTGTGGTGCCAAGGTTCACCATGCCCTTCAATTCTACCTATAGTCGGTGACAGGTCAAGAACGAAGTGGAAGCTCCTCCACCCCTTTTCACTTCGGCGGTGCGAACGGACGAGAGGAGGTCGACCTCCTCTCGCACCGTTCGCACCGCTGAAGTGGAAAAGGGGTGAGGAGCTTCCACTTCGTTCTTAGCCTGTCACCGAGTATAGGTTTCAATCCAACGACCCGATAACTTTGCTGCTAAGGTTGACTCTAAGTTCAGGAAAGCATAGGATCTCTGGTTTTCGGTGCATATTAAGTATTGCTGCCTATTCCGTGCTCAGAAAGTCACAGTAAATTTGTTCTCCAGGCCAACAAAATATGTGAATTTATTTGCATCACACTTTTTTACCCAATTTTAATTTTGTACTTGTCACATTTGTGAAAGTCACAGAAACTTCTTTATCTAAATGCTCGAGTTATCACGCCTTCTCATACCCTTGTAGTAACTTATTTCCAGTCTGGATTTGTTTCTTCTGCTACTTATTTGTAGCCTAGCTGCTGCTAAATGTAGTAAAATAATCACTCCTGAAACCCAAGTTAGACTAGGCGAAAATAGACGCAAAAAAATGGCAATTCACCGAATTCCACAATGCGTAAAATTGCAACAAAAACATTGATGTGCATGTGGCAACGAATGCATCTGAACTAAACGGCAGAAATGCAGCATTTTCATACAATTAAAGATAAGGACTTAAACATGTGTCTTCTTTTTTAATTACAATAAATAACACTTTGTTTAATCATGAAGCAAGATAAGTGTCCTAATTTTCTATAATCTGTATCGGTCTTGTCAGTTCAATTCTAAGCTAAGTGTAAGGGTCATAAAAGGCGCACTGTTCAAAAGAAAACAAAACATGGACTTTTACAGTCACTAGCATTTTAAGAAGCGCTGGGCGTAGAATGAACCGGACATCTCATTATCGTTCCTCAGACAATGAAAATGCGGCATTAGCCGATAAGAGCGCCGAAGAACCAATCACGAAGTTAGACAAGCCTGAGCCTAATACGCCAGGCGCTGCATTTCCTAAGCTGCGAGTGACTATGTCGGCCCAACCATAACATGAGTATCAATCGCAGCCAGTCGCATACATTACTGGTACTCTGCGCGTGGCGAAAAGTATAATTTGCAGTGTATCAACATCAAACAGGCTATCAACAACAAAAAACGTACGTGACAAAAACAAATTACACAAGCCGATATGGCTTTTCCTGAGAGGTTATTTGAGTAATAAGCACATATTTAGTTTTCTAAAAACCAAGCTCGGGTTTACGTATCTAATCTGCTTGGATGTCGTGTGATGCCGCTCTTAAAGGCCGACCACCACATACGAGATTCTGCAAGGCAGAAGATCCTCCTCATCCTAGGGGAGGAGGAAATAGGCAGCGGTGGACAGGGTAAAAGGGGCGAGAGGAGGAAGCGGGGGAAAAGTGGAAAGCGCGAACTGGTCGTTGGTCTTTAAGCGAAGGATGACATATCTGACCAGTGGTTGCGGGACTATTTAATATTTATGTTTTTTTTTTCGTTTAATGAGGTAATTGAAGCCATTTTTTTTCTTCGAGTTTTCCGCGTTTTTTTTTTAAGTTGACTTGCGCTTGCCTCGTCCCGAAAATAAAAACAAGCCAAATAACGTCCAACACTCCTCTATTTAAATTAAGAAAATATAAATACCTTCCGAGGGAAATAGCTCCACAAAAACTCTAAATACCTTCGCGGTTTAATTTATAATATATACTATGATTTCTCACTTTGACAATTTCACTAAACAACCTCCATGGGCCAAGGCGTCAAAATATGTGCTTCTAACAATTCTTCGCTGAAAAGTTGTCAAGAAATTACTTTTCTGTCAAAATTGAACAAGAAAGTAACCCTGCCCTTATGAGAAAATAAGATACGAGTTCTCAGTCCAGCAATAAAACTAGCAATAAAACTAGCAACAAAATAAGAACGATAACATTAAAAGATCAGATCGTAATGCTCGCGAATGAAACGCATCTGGACTAGAGCGGCTACACTCCAAGCACGAACTTCATCACGTAAACTTAATCATCGCTTAAATCATTTGGTGTAAACGTATACGGTCAAGTAGAACAACGAGACGTCAAAGTAAATATGTTAAAAGGATGGAGCTGTCAAATGACACGAGCAAGTATGTACACATCCATTAAGCAATACTATAACACTGTACAGTTCCTCCATCCAGGCCGCAACTTGCGTATACGGTGAGAAATTAAGGGTGATGAGCTGACGAGAGCTTGCAGTGGCGTCAGAGTGGCGAGCTCTGATTGAAAGGATAATGGGTGGACGCAAAGGCCAGCTGCCTTATTCTCTACCCCTAAGTCCCCTCCAATCAGAGTGAACAAGACCATCGTCTGCTCCTTTCTGGTGCAGAGTCCGGCGTTCGAACGCGAAGACTTTTCATCACGAGCAGACGATGCTCTTGTTCGCTCTGATTGGAGGGAGGTAGATTGTAGAGACAAAGGAAGCTGGCCTTGGCGTCCACCCATTACCCTTTCAATCAGAGCTCGCCACTCTGACGCCACCGCAGGCTCTCGTCCCCTCCTTCCCTTCAGTATCTCACCGTATACATGGCTTGCACTGACGTAACAGAGCGTATCTCCTCAGCTGCAGACATTTTGCACCACCGAATTCGTTTTCTCGACAGGAACAGGAAGGAATGACCACTAGAATGTTGCGTTGACGTCACGTGCAAACCATGTAGAGAACTCTATTTCGGAATTCGAGGGATTCGGTTTAGCTTATACGCAGGAGCGAGAATCGCCATGCCTTTGTTATACAAAACTTTTGTTGCCAGTTGTTTTCGTAAGCAGAAAGCCAAGATAGCGGCGGCGTCTCAGTGGGTTTTACTCTATGGGTGCGAAATTGCCAAGTATAGTCTCAGATCCCTTGCGTCAGGTCACCAAAATGGAGCGTTTTTTTTTAAAGAGCGCGCCATCGAAAAGCTGATACCTCATGGTACATGAGACTGCCATTGTTTGGGCGCGCACACTGAACGTGTGCTAAACACGGATGTGTGCATTCGGCTTGAGCCCGGCTCAGCTTGTATCTAGAGCTCGGATCCGAACACACGCATCGTGCCCAAGAAATGGCCGCCACCAATTCTGGTTCCTGGGGTTTTGAAAAGGGCGCCGATGCGTTTCTACGTAAACTGTGTGATGAAAATAAAGAGAAAGTAAAAACAACCGTTCTGCTCCGCCATTCTACGCAATTTCAAAAAGAGTTGAATGCACAAGCAGACTTGCGAGGCAAAAGGAACAAATCTTACGAGACTCGCGCTGGTCGCCTGCATTTGCTTCTCAACAGTCTGCACCTGGATCACGTGATTAAAACGAGTAGCATGATGTATATAGTGTACAAACAAATAACTTTTCCTTCTTTGTGCGATCGCGAGAAATTCTCGTGCTCGAACATTTTCCGTGGCCGCTTGCCCTACCAGACGACACACTTGTGCGTTGGGTTCATGGGACTCCCTCGCCGGCACTTGTACGCCTTTGCGAAGTCCTCCGAGTTGGATAACACTCCGATGACCCTGCGGAAAACAAGATACGTCGAGGTTTAATAGACGTGTTGTTAAAATAATTTTTGTCGCTTTTCTTATTTATGTTGTCTCATGTCATTCGCTTGAATTGTTTTGCTCATTCCTTGCC